>CAUYRT010063875.1:0-75785 GCA_963574885.1 Lepilemur ruficaudatus | reverse complement strand
TGTTCTTCGCCTCCCACTCTGGGAGCAGAGAGCCAGGAGGTCGCCACTAATCCGCCATTTTCCCCCTTCCCAATTTCTCAGTATGTGTTGTTAAAACAGAAGGGTTTGTTTAATACAGATCGCATGACACTCCGCCCCACTTATCTTCTGTTTCACTTAATTAAGCCAACCTGAATTTCTGTCACCGCTGAATCAAAAAGATCACTGTACACGTTCTGCAATAGATACGGCTGGTTCACTTTGTTTGGATCCTGAGCATTTCTAACATATCCATGCAGAAATACCTATCAAATGATGACTATAACACAGATGATGATTGTAGCCCAATTATCTCCACAGATACAGATGCCAAAAAGTTAAAAAGAAAAAAAAGGGAGACAGCGAGTGATATGAATGGGAAAAAAACAAACACAAACAATGCTAATGGGAATTAGAAGGAAAAATAAAGACTGTCAAAGGATATTACTATTAGGCAAACTACAGGAGGCCACAAAAAGGAAAAGAAAATTAAAAATAATTTATATTCTACCCCGAGGCATTGAAATATAAAAACAATGGAGAAATTTTAATTGGGCAAATAGCCTCTAAATGTTTGCTTAATACCATTACTTCTCTGCTTAAAAAACAGCTACCCTGATGACACACTTGACATTTGTTCACCATCCATTTTCCTCATCAATGTTTAAATTTGTAAATAGAAAATTCCAGTTTCTGGTTTGGCTCACACAAATAAATATGTCTCCCTCCCCTTTAGGAAGAAAGCGGTGAAATAGTAAGTGGAAGATGATATTAAAACAGATATCAACACAATTTTTTGTATGGAAAATTAGACAAGTGAGAGAGGATGCTTGTCAAATAAGTAATACAGGAAGAGAAGGAGAAGAAAGAGAAGGAGAAAGAGAGGAAGGCAAGGAAGGAGAACAGAAGAAATAACCACACACACACACACACACACACACACACACACACATCAGTCTCTGATCATTTTGAAAACTTCAAGTGTTTAGGTGAGCCTAATTTTTCCAGGGGTCATTCATTTTCTGGCCATGTTTGATATCTACTTTACCCTCCCACCCCCATTCCTAATTTGCTGTAGATTGCTTGGCTTACAGAAAATTGTGTCATTCAGAAACATTAAGATCACAACAGGTTGATTAATAACTGTGTTGAAAAGCTAAATTTTAGTGATAGACTACATAAATCTCTCTTACATGAGATGCCGGCTCTGCGGCCTGTAGGGTTTTGATAGAGTTCATCTTAGGTTTTAGCTGAATTTCTTAGGAGCTCTTGCAGAGAAGGACCACAAAGAAACTGGCATGAGAAACATTTGCATTTCTTAATGGAGAGGTAGAAGCTTGGATTGGGAGAACTCTGCAAATCATTATCAGCTGTTTAGGTGAAGTAGGAAAAAGTAGCATAATAACATGTGAATGAAAAATGCTTTTAAAATATTATTTAAATGCAGTTCTCATTTCTTCAAAAATATAGAGAATTAGTTACTTGTCACCTCATTTAATGCTCAAAATTCAATTTGGCCTACAGCATTCTAATAAATATAAAAGACCCTAGAAATATATGAAAATAATGTTTTGTAAACATCATATGGCTTCATAATTTGGGGCCAATTTATGCATACTACATTTGTAAAATGTGTTTTACAAAATATTCTCTTTATTTCTAACATTTTACTTCTCTTTAGTCATATATTCTTTTAACCACAGAAATTTTTTTTAGGGAACCACCTATCTAAATATCATGGGATACTAGTGTTCAAGCATAATTTAAGGAATGCATAATTTAAGAAATGCAAACTTAAGAGGTTCTTTTCTTCCCTGAATACAACGCTATCACTCAGATACTGGGTCAGGGAAGCAAGGTGTAAAAGACAGGCAGGAATTAGTCTACAAGCCAAAGATAAAATGCAAGAGAAAACTGTTCTAAATGAAGCCGCAAAGTTAATGCCCTTACACATTCTGGAACTTTCTGAAAACCAGCCATTCTTCCCACCTACAGACTGAGATGTAGCTCTATTCCAAACCTTGCAGATAGTGCCTATGGCTGCCATTGTCTTTACAGGTTACAGTGAAGTCAGCACATGGTTGTGCCTAGAACATACATAACTCTCTGCGTGAAAACCCTCCTATACCTCTTACCAGCTTTTTGCTATTTGGCAAGTAACTTTACCTCCCTGTGCCTCTATTTCTTCATCTATAAGATGGGAATTATTCCCACACTTATAAGACTGTTAGATTAGTTATAAAGGGTTTAGAAACATGCCTGGAGCATAGTAATGCTATGTAAATGTTGGATAAATACATATATGGAATTAAAAATAGATTAAATCAGTAAGTATTAATTGGGTACCTACACTGTTCCAAGCCATGTTACAATGAAGAATAAGGTAAAATAGGCCAAATCTTTGGATTTGTTGAGCTTACATTTTAGAGAAAAGGAATAGGAGTAATTATATAAACAAATAACAAGAAATTTTTAGATGGAGATAAATGCTATGAAGAAATGGCTGTTAAGTGGTAGCAACAGAGGAGTTGTTCTGATTTTGGAAGCCTCTCTAGGACTTGGGGTCTGAGGTAAAACCTCAAAGATAAGGAGGCTGTCCGTGAAAAAGAAACAAGAACTCTAAGAACTCAGTGACTGGAATCGCTGTTCTCCTCTGGGACAGAAAAAATACCTCCACATGGAGCTGGAGAAGGAAAAGGATTGTCAGGCATACTGGCAGAAACGCAGGCAGGGAGCCTGTTGGTCAGGTCTTGGAGTTTGGCTTTTAGTGTAAGTGCAATGAAAAACCATTGCAGGATTTATTAATAAAACTAAGGACCAAGGTGATCTAGTTTAACTGCCAATAAAATCCTTTGTTTCTGAATGTTACTGACACCCTCCACTCAGTGCCCATTTGTTTGATTTACTTTCTGCATTGCCTTGGGCCTTTTTAAAAAAATTATTATGGGTACATATTAGTTGTATATATTTATAGGGTACATGTGATATTTTGATACAGGCATACACTGTGAATTAATTAAACTGGAGTAATTGGGATATCGATCACTCCAGACATTTATCATTTTGTGTGTGTGTATTAGGAACATTCCAATTCCACTCTTTTAGTTATTTTAAAGTATACCCTAACTTATTGTTCATTATAGTCATTTTGTTATACTATTAAATATTGTTCATTCTATTTATCTAACTATATTTTTGCACCCATTAATCATCCCCACTTTATCCTCCCTTCCTCACTAAGCTTCACAACCTCTGGTAACCATCATTCTACTCTATGATTCCATGAGATCTGTTGTTTTTAATATTTAGTTCTCACATATGAATGAGAACATATGAGATTTGTCTTTCTGTACTTGGCTTATTTCACTTAACATAATGTTCTTCAGTTTCATCCATGCTGTTGCAAATGGCAATATTACACTAATTTTTATGGCTATATAATCTTCCAGTGTGTATATGTACCATGATTTCCTTATCCATTCATCTGTTGGTAGACACTCAAATCTTGGCTATTGTGAATAGTGCTGTAATAAAGATGGGAGTGTAGATATCTTTTTGATATACTGAATATATAAGGAGCTCCAACAACTCCATAGGAAAAAATCAAATAATTCCAATTAAAAATGGGCAAAGTATATGAATAGACATTTCTCAAAAGAAGAAATGGCCAAGTGTATGAATACATGCTCAACATCATTAGCTATCAGAGAAATGCAAATCAAAACTACAGTGAAGTATCATCTCACCCCAGCTAAAATGGCTTTTATCAAAAAGACAGGCAATAATGAATGCTGTAGAGAAATGACAACCCTCATACACCGTTGGTGGGAATGCAAATTAGTGCAACCACTATGGAAAACAGTATGGAAGTTCCTTGGTGCTTTTGATTCTAAACTGTACCTTGTTGTTGAGTTGACCAAAGCAGAAGATACTAACTGGAAAATAAACGTGTATCTGCCACTAGCAGATATTACTTCCAAATTGCTTGGTAGCTATTTAGTTATACATAAATATAGTTGAATCTTTTCTCTCACTATATTTTACTCACCCAAAGTTTGGGTCTTAATTCCTCTGTAGTTTCTTTCTATAAGTCCTGGACAGAACCAGCAATATGTTTAGGCTCTAGGCAGCTGCCTACATTTATATGGTGTGTGAGGCACTAAACAACATTTACGTGATACAAACTTTCTTTATCACAGGTCCATCGTGGTACTTAAAATTCTTATCATTAGATTTACTGTATTGGGTAACAGAGGTTAAATATCAGAGTAAGCAGAGGGTGCACATCTTACTGAGGCAAGAGACAATATTGTCAGGGGATGCGAGTAGGACCAATGAGATAGAGAACAAATGACATTTGACAGAAGAAAGAGTTCTAAGCCAGAGGCTACCTTCCCATGAAGGCACTAAGCAGTTGAATAGCCATTTATACTCACGCATCACTTAATGACTGGGACATGTTCTGAGAAATGCTTTGCTAGGCGATTTCGTTATTGTGCGAACATGACACACTCACACAAACCTTCCTGGTATAGCCTACTACCCACTAGGCTGTATGATCTAACCTATTGTTCCTAGGCTACAAACCTGTACAGCATGTCACTGTTCTGAATACTATAGGCAATTGTAACACAATAGTAAGTATTTGTGTATCTAAGCATATCTAAGCTTAGAAAAGGTACAGTAAAAATATGATATAAAAGATAAAAAATGGTGCACCTGTTAGGATGCTTATCATGAAGTTTTCAGGACTGGAAGTTGCTCTGTCTGGGTGAGTCAGTGAGTCATTCACCGCTGTGAATGAATGTGAGGACCTAGGACATTACCGTACACTACTGTAGACTTTATAAGCACTATACACTTAGGTTACTTTAATTCTGTTAAAAATTATTTTTCTTTCTTCAATAATAATAAATTAACTTTAGCATACTGTAACTTTTTTACTTTATAAACTATAATTTTTAAAACTTTTTGACTGTTTTGTATTTAACACTTAGCTTAAAACACAAACACAAGTACAAACGTGTACAAATATTTTTGTACATTAGTACAAAAATGTATTTTTCTTATTCTATAAGGTTTTTTATATTTTTAAAATTTCTTTTTTCTTTTCTTTTTACTTTTTAAATGTTTTTGTTAAAAAGTAAGACACAAAAACACACATTAGCCTAGGCCCACACAGGGTCATGATCATTCATATCAATGTCTTCCACTTCCACATCTTGTCCCATTGGAAGGTCTTCAGGGCAATAACATGCATGGAGCTGTTATCTCCTGTGATAACGATGCCTTCTTCTGAAATACCTCCTGAAGGACATGCTTGAGGCTGTTTTACAGTTAACTTTTTTATTTTAATAAATAGAAAGAATATACTCTAAAATAACATAGACAGTATAGTATGGTAAATACATAAATCATTAACATAGTCATTTATTATCATTATCAATTATTATGAACTGTTCATAATTGCATGTGCTATACTTTATGCAATTGGCAGCACAGTTGGTTTGTTCGAATCAGCATCACCACAAACAGTAATGTGCTGCACTACGATGGCTATGACATCACTAGGTGATAGGAATTTTTCAGCTTTGTTATAATCTTATGAGACTACCACTGTATGTGTGGTTTGTCATTGACTGAAAGGTCATTGTGTGGCACATGACTGTTTATATATCCTGCCTTCATCTACACATGATTTGAACTAAGAGGTGATGGCCAATACTTTTTACATGTAAAATTATTTTCCAAAATCATTAATCTACAAGTCTATTTTCCCCATTCTTTTTTAATGGACTCTACTAATTTCTACTGATGCCACTCTTTTATGTAAACTTCTAAAACTGCTCAACTTTTAAAAAACTGAGATAGCAAAAGAGATACATATAACTTTAGGAAAGCAAATTTACACTTCTCATAATTGAGACTTATGAGAAAAAACAATTCAATTCAAACAAATACCTGTTATGCAAAGTACTGTGATAAGCAAAGTGAAGAATATTGAAATAAGGTCACATCTCCTCAGGAGCTAATAATAAAAATACTTTCAGACTCAGGGTCTTAATTTCATTTGATTTTTTGTGGCTCCTTATACATTTGGTGCTTGCTTTCCTAGATTTCTTTAAAGTTTTGCACATAGTTTGCTGGTTGGTTGAGGTTATTAATTATAGTAGTTAAATTTGTAATATTTAAATCATTTAAATCGATGCCACTTGTTTCTCCATTAAAGCCAGGTAGTGTAAAACCACATTTTACATGAAAAATTCCTATTTTATAGATTCAGTCGGGCACTAAAATAAATATGTTAAGTTTTTATCATAAGTAAAACCAAATGTTATGTGAAAAGTGGGTAGAAATCATGCTTTGTAAAGTACAGTTACTGTGATCTTACCCAGAATGTTTTCCTTCAAACTGTGTCTCCAAATTCAATAATTATAATCATTTCCACTTGTTTGTGAATGAATTTTTACCTAATTATTTAAAATCCTTGGCCACTTGAATACTCATTTTGGAATAACCATGTTGGTTAAACAATAATATTGTTCTTTGGTATGTTCCAATTCTAACAAGAAATCGGGGGACTGGTTTTTGGCACCCAGGTGCTTCCATACTTAAATGAGTGAACTGATTAATCACACTCATGTTTTATAGCCTTATGAGGTGTGTGATTTGTTATTTTATAACTTTTAATATCTTTGTCTTTTTTTATTCTTTTTAGTTTTTATAATAAAAACCCTTATTTCTTTAAACTCAAGCCATAGAATGATGTGTATGCATAGTGTTAGTTTCCCTGAGTCTATGTTAAATTAAATATTGACTTTGCAAGCTCCATATCATTTATTATTTACCATTCTCAATCTGTAAAATTTATTAAAAAATTGATAAGAATGCCTGGTGGTGAAATCTCCACAGGTATCAAATTGGATGACCCAACCAAGCCAATTACAAAATTGACAAATTTATGGTTCCTTCGATAAAAATGACACAATTTGATTTGAACAGGGACTGATATTTTTTAAGGACACTTTGAGATACTTTCTTTGAAGGAATAATGTTCCTCAATTTTAGAAAACTATCTTTTTTTTATTCTTTTCAGAAAATTGCTTTCTTGTGAGGCTTGTTAGCCTTTCTGTTCTTTCTGCCTTTTTCCAGAAGTTGATTTCTCATTCTTCAGCACTTTAGAAAATGTTAGGAGAGAATTTCAAGTATTTAAAAAAAATATTTTTAGCAGATCTACCTTTTGTGCAAAGTGTCAGATAGTTCAAGGGGCACCCTGAGCTTTCTCACATCTTTTGTCGGTGGAACAGAATTTCGTTCCTAAAGAACAATTGTTCACATTACAAAAATGAGTGTCCTATGCAGGTGCCCTTACTAATAGCCTCCAGAGAAAGGATAAAAAATAAATGATCCTATAGACTGATTAATCCACTGTCTCACCCCACCAAATCTAGAGCTCTCTGTAAAGTTGTAATGAAGGGTTCTGGAAAAAAATGCATTGTAGCTTTCTAAACAGTTTTTAAACTTCAGCCATATGACTGTTTTCTAATTTAGCTTTTGTGAGCAGAGGTCATGTAAGCAAAGAACAAAAAGTCAAATGAAATAATGTAGTCTTGTGGATAATGTTAAAAATATTTGTGACCAATATTTCATAGCCGTGATGTTAAGAATATCGATAGCTTTAGTTAAAAAGAAATGGTGGGGAAAGCTAGCTATTTTCAATTCTATGCAGTTATCAAACAAAAGCTCTCTGCCCCTCTGTTACTCGATGTATCTGTTCACACATATATAGCTAGCACAGTTTCTCAAGTCTAGTTGCACATTGGAATCACTTGAGGAGCTTCTAAAACTTACCACTGCTAAGGGGCCAGCCCCAGAAAATCTGCTTTTCTGGGAGCAGTCGTTGGCATGTGCTGCTGCTTCTCCAGGTAACTTACATGCAGCCAGAATTGAAAAATGTTGAGTTAGACTGGCACTTCTACCTTCAAACGAAAACTTGAAAGCATCTGAAAAGTGAAAAAAAATTTTTAAGGAATTTTTTTTTTTTTTGATGAAAATGGGGCTCATCTGGGGACGGCTGGCTGTGTGTTTCACTAGCATTGAGGTTTTCTATATATGGAATTAGCCCTGACTTTTTATTATTCTCAGTATCATTATTAGCATTAGTACTATAGCTTGTGAAAGACATCTTTCAATTAATCAGTAAGTTGATAGATATTTTGAGATCCTTTGCTCTATGGAAAATACTGAACAAAAGATTTTAAATATCATCTCTGTCCTCAGAGCATTTCCGCATTTTTTTATGAAGACAGGACAGGCTGAGGAGGTTCTAGAGGACAGGGAGAGAGGGACTGGGTTTGTGCACTGTTGCTTTTCTAATTCTGAAGATTGGCATGAGAGAAGTGTTTAGGAAAGATGGGCCAAGTCGTAAATAGGCAAAGGTGACATCTGTTAATGTTGTGCTCTGTCATTAAAGATACTGTAGTCTTAAATTCTTTTTATCTTAGACAGGCAAAACACTTTATGTCCCATCCATTCCTGCTTTGCAGTTCATTCAATACTCAGCAATCAGGAACTTGGGATAACAGAGCATATATTGAGTAGTGTGCCTCTTAGAGAATGGCATTTTGCAGTAACGTGTCACTATACAAAGTATATTGGAAGGAAGTTGTGGTTACATCTGTGCTAACAACAGAGATTAGTAACTACCTGTGGTTAATTTTTGAATAGTAATGACTACATATCTCAACATTTTATTATACTATAACGATTAAGAGCAAGAGCACTGACTCTAGGATCAGACTCCCTGGCCTCTAGGATTTTCTACCTGGGTATGCTCAGGTTTATGATCTAATCTCTAAACCTCAGTTATTCATATCCCTAACTGGAGATAGTAATAGTATCGAATACAGATGGTTTTTGTGAAATTACATTCTGGAATCCATATCAAATGCTTAACAGTATAGCTGGTACATGTTGAACCCTTAATAAAATGCTAGTTTATAGCTGTTATTGCTTGTTAGCTGTTATAGTGTTATTTGTTAATATAAGTATTACAAATATGCCCCCCCGTATGCCATGAGATAACTAACAGAGCACCAAGCAACAAAATAAACTGAGAATGGTGAAACTTCACTATCAGAATCATAATTTAAAAAGCTATATTGTAGAAAAACCATGCTCAACCTAAAACAGTGCTGAAGAGCATGAATAACCAAATGCCTTCATGAAAATGGGAACATTGTGGGAGTTATCGTTATCTGCTTGTGTGAAAATGCAATATCAACTCTGCAATGCTGATGAGCCATAGGGGCTAGTCAGACTATTCAAGAAAATTAAGTTAGAAATGCTAATTTTAGCATTCGTGCATTGTAGCTTAGTAATGAACTGAATTAAGAGAGCAAGTACTAGTGCAGAACCTGTGGAACTTAACATCATCAGAAGTCTATGAAGTTTTTGTAAAAAATATTCTGTATTCATATCAAGAGACTAAATCCCAGCACAGGACATTTTTTAAAGTATCGTAAAAGGAACATCTATTTTTTGGCTTTTTGAAGGACCAAAAGTAAAACCAAGAAAAAATTGTCTTATTCAATCAGATTCATATCAAAAGCACCCTCAAAGCCCACCAAAAAGTTAAGAATTTTTCTGCAACAAACAATTACAATAGGTGAACATAATATTCCAGACATCCCAAGTATCTATGTATGAACATTCGGCTGGGATTATGGTATAGGAGGGGAGGCTGAGACATACTTTGACTGACTGCCCCAGCCTATGTAAAAGACAGAGAAAGCCCATTATTGTTGCTGAGAAGCCAGTAAGCCTGAGCATGAATAGAGACAATGTCTCCAGCTTAGGTTAAGATTTTAGACTCCTGTGAAATATGGGCCATATCATTGACTGCAAATGTGAAAAATTAGAGTGAAGTGGGAAATGGCAGAATGCCTTGAGTCTAAGGTAGGACTGTCTGCATTTGTTGGAATGGGATGGTTGAGTTCGGTGGAGGGGCTATTTGAACAGAGAACACGAAAGATGAAAATAAGTTTGGCTTCAGACCATATGGAGATTTCACTATCGTAGCAGAGACTGTGCCAGAGAAAGCCCTCAATGTTTTGAGTTTGAGACCTTATTTATATTACACTAGGCTACACTGTGTATGCCATCCACAATTCTGAAAAAATCTGGGCGAGTCACACTGTGGGCATCCAACAAGCAATTGGTGAATGGAAGAATAAATAATGAATAGAGGAGGAAGTTGTCAAAAAAAAAATCATGGAGAAAGGAAGATTGAAATAGTCAAGATTCAAATTGGTTGAAAAGTGGTAGACATAGGAACTTTAAACAAGGAGAAATATATGTGCAAAAACATTTCCACAAGTGTTTAGAAATAATAACCTTTATTGCACATCTAGGAATCTGGATGCCAGCTTTCACCAGAGGACTTCCCTGCTAATTGTGCAATTGCATTTTATTAGAAATAATGTGTTTTAAAGAGCTTTGAAGAAAATATTTATGATTTATCTGAATAAATATCAGCCAGAACTGATTTTGGGGAGAAGGAAAAAATGGTATCAAAAACTTAATTTTTTTGGTATAACATTTGTCTTTACTTTTATAGTGATCACTTGAAAAAAACTAGGAAAAGTAACATTTATGAGTTTTCATTATGTTTGAATATACTATTAACAAAGTTTTCTCCCTGGTAAATCCATTGTGGTGCCATATTTATCAATGCTTGCCTTCTAATGTTAATGCCTCAATAACAAAGCAGTGATCACAATTTCACAACTGCTTATAGAGAGCTTATAGCCTTTCCTTTGGTAATGAGTTACACAGATGGTCTGTGAATCTTAATATGCACAGTAAGTGTGGTGTGTGTGTGTGTGTGTGTGTGTGTGTGTGTGTTTTACCAGAACCAGGATAAAAATTAAGAGATTGTCTTCCTAAATTCCTGTGTCTTTATCACAACTTAAAAATGCAGAAGAAAAACCGTTATATAAAGATGTAAGTAAGAAACTTCTGAGAAGAAAAGTGAAAGTATCCGATATTTTAAATCCCTAAGTAATTATTGAATAGTCCCAACCACAGATGCTTAAGGAGAGAGGTTAGTTTGATGTCTAGCACTTCTACAAGATTCTATTTTACTTCTCACTGTATAATAATAAAGAAGTTTTAACTCGTTTAAATCCACAAAATGGGAAATTTGTTTCGCCTCAGCTGATTCATTTCCTTCAATGGAAACACCTTTATTATAATTTTCCTTTGTTGGGATCAACCTGAATTCTTAAGGTGGTCATTTAATTCTACAGAGTATTGTGACACTGGGAATAAAGTTTCAGAATATGCAATCGAAAATTACAATAACATGATTAAAATCAAATAACCTACATTTTATTTGAAATTATGCACTATATAGGAGGATTCCAAGTTACAAATAGGCAATCCTACAAAATCTTATCTGAAAATAGATTATTAGGCATTAGGATTTAATTTCATCTATAAAAGTATGTTACAAACAGTGTTTAGGTTGCCAGGCATGCCCCCCACATTAAATTTAACCTACAATATTATTGATATATTATTAAATATATGACTTTGTGAAGAAAGTACAACAAATACTGTTGTTGTCTTAGTAACAGACATTTTAAAATAGAAATTAGCTTTGTATTCATTTTGATCTTGTGACCTTGAGGCAACATATATTCAATTAGATAAATAAAAAGAGTCTGAGGGTTTCTGTGGCTATTCTGAAGGAAAAAAATCGAGTGGGATCTTTTTTAAGTGCCTACTGTGTGTCAGCAATACTGTCCTAGAAGATTTATATATGTTACCTAAATTAGGCCTCAGATTAACTCCAAGAGTTCAAAATTTTATAGCAGTAAAGATGAGATAATTAGTATATTAAATGCAAGTATTTGCCTTAAGTCACATAGCTCATAAGTGGTTTCTACAAGATTTTAAATCGGGTCTGTCTGTGGTTTATTTGGCTTATTCTCTAGACTGTAAGATTTTCAGATTTTTAGCAGTTTAAGATTCTGGATATATACAAACTAATTTCACTGAACATAACTTGTGGATGTCAGTGGATTAGATACACTGTCAGAGGACAGTAAAGGAGTAGCACAATGACCTGGACTATCAAAGGGAGATCTGCCACCGTCATTTTTATCATATTTCATTATTCACCTCTTACTATGGGCAAAACACTATACGGTGTTCTTTACACATATTATCTTGTTTGATCTTCTGAACAATTTTATGAAGTAAAGCCAGCTAATATCCCTCTTTAATAGTGAAGAAGCTAAGACCCCCAGCAGGTAACTGTTATTCCCTTACCAAGACAGGCTGACTCCAGAACCCATTGTCTCAACTCCTATCTTCGAAAGTCATTCCAATAACATTCATATGGACCCACGATATATTTGTTTTAGGTTCTGTTTCTTGTATTCTTTATTAGTTTTTAAAGATTTTTCACCCTGAAACTGATACTAGAAATTTTCAACTTTGCTAAATCACTTGGATTTCCTGCCTCCTGTTGTTGTATCTCTTTACCTGGAACTTTCCTTCTGGGGAGCAAGTGTGTTTATAATTCCTCACAGACTTTCACTGAGAACCTGCACCGTAGCTCGGGGTGTCAGACAGCACATATTTCTGTACTGGCAGCTTTCTTAGAGGATGCTTTCGATCACATGACTGTATAAGGCACATAGGACCATCTAATAAGGACCAAAGTCATATTGTGGCTCAGAAGTTGGATAAAGAGAGAGGGGGAAAAAAAAAGACCAAAGAAAGGGAGGTACTTTGAGGTAAGAACTTTGAATGTAAAGTTAAAAAAAAAAAATCTGAGTTCAAGTTCTGATTGTATGACATTGTTGAAGCTGGTGTTTCTGAACTTTAGTTTTCTCATTTGTTAACAAAAGTAAAGTGCTGATATATTTCATTGATTCTAAGATGTACTTTTTTCACATTTTAACATCTTTGAAATAAGAACATTTCTTACAATGATGTGATACAGTTTAATTGGCAAAATATTTTCCTTCTTAGTGGAACCTAAAATAATGTCTTAGAATTCATGGTGTCTTAAATTTGATTAAATATATTATGTTCCTTACCAATCATTATATTCATTTTTTTGACTTCTTAACATCTAATTTATGATTTTACTCCCCTTTTCAACAGAGACATGACCAGAGAACTTTAGGGAAATCTTTTTGCCATACTAGGAAAAGACACACAGAAACATCTTTATGAACATTGTCATGTTCAGATGTGACTTTTAAAATAGTTGCAGCCGTCTCCTTTCCAGCTGGAGATTAAAAATACATTAGTGAAGAACAGAACTACAAGAAATGCTAAAAGCAGAGGAATGAGCCAAGAATCACCAGGCCCAGAACACTGTAATTCTTGTTATATATGACAATGCATTTTCTTCTTACTAGTAGAATTTAGATTATGAATAATTTATGTTGTATGTTGGTGAAAGGTTCTCAATGTAACACTATTGAAGATTGGCTAGGTACCAATAAGGTTCTGTTTTGAGCCATTTTCTTTTGAACTCTTACTGATAAATTGAAGAAAAAGTATTTAGAAATTATGTTCATCATATTTTTATGTTCATCATATTTGCATTTGAAACAAAATTAGAAAAATAACTGATAGGGCCAAAGTCTAAAAGGATTCTAGTATTACATAGGGTAATAACAGGAGCTGTGGCATTGAACTGGCCAGGTTTGAAAGTTGGCCTTAACTCTACTAGCCTTAATTTTGTCATCAATATGAGGGAATGGTACTGGTGCTTCCTGTGATGGTTCTTGAGAGAAGACAGTGGGTTAAGACATGGGACACACTTAGCCAAGTGCCTGGCTCATATCAAGTGCTCATAAATGTTAACTACTATTACTATTAACGTTAAACCACTGAAATATAATTATTTTCTTCTTAATCAGTATATGTTGGGAGCACAATCTAATATATTGAAGAAGGGAAAAGTTTTAAGTTTAGTTGATAGCAATAAAAGATGTTGTTAGTGAGTTCAAAGCAGATGTTGGGAGAAAGAGAACAGGAGAGTGTGAGGAGACTACAGTGTCTCTATGCCTACAACCACAAGAATAAGATGAGCCACATTTGATGTTTTATTAAATAAAGAAGAGGGTCTTAATGATATTGAATTGCATAGACAGTACCCCTTGTATGTCAGCTACAGTTGCCCCCTCCATAAGTGAATGATAATACAAACAGACAAGCTATATGGACATGAATTAAACAGTAATTAAGAGCTGAACAAAATGGGATCTAGCTCATTCCATCTTGGGAGAAGACCTGGGACTAGGTTTGGAAAGGCTTATGCAGGGGACAAAGGATAAGAATACAAAACAATAGACATAATTTTTAAATAATAGAGACTCTACTATGATTTCCTGTTCTGAAATTTGCTTGATACTGCAGAAAGCTTGCCTTGCCTGCAGATGTGGCTTAGTGTAGGTAAAGCATTCATGGATATGTTCTTTAACTGGCACTACCCTTTCCAAATGGGATCATTGCTGCCTGGAAGGAAACTCAATGAATGAGAGTAGGTAAAATCCATTCCTCTAGTGTGGTGGCCTCTGAGAATTGGATTGTGTTCCAGGCTCGGATACCCTATTATATTGATTGCTCTGCCTGCCCCTTGCTATCATCAAGAAGGACTAAACCTGTTTTAGAAAACGTTAGAATCAAGTGAATGGATAGTTAAAATTTTTCAAAAAATTATAGCATTTGCTAATAATTCATTTGAAAAAGTTCTGATGTGGGTTAGTTTACCATACATTTTTGACTGTGATGGACAGATTTTAAATCACATATCAAAGTCCTATCTCAATGGAGGTTTATGATTTTTAGCTAGCCTTTTATGCTCTGTACATGAGTGGTTTTGTTTTCTGTTCAAGATGCCACTTTATGGTTGAATCAGACATTGACATGTGAAGAGGTATGAATATTATTTCATAAGAAGAGTGAGAAAAAAACTTGAGAATGTCCGGGCTAATTAATATAATTTTGGGTCATAATAGAGCTGTTCAAATATTTGAATTGATACTACTCAGAAGTCTTAAACATATATCGTTATCAAAAATAGAAATAAGATTGAAAATTGCAAGTCAAAGAAGCATTTCACTTAAACATCTTTTAAAAAATGAAAAAAAAACAACTTTCTCTCAAGCTGTTTAATAAGGTGCCAAGCACCTTCCTGATCAATGAGTTTATCCAAACAGAAGCTGGATGCCATCTGCCAGGATAGCTGAGGAAGGCATTTCTGCATTAGTGAAGGAAGTTGGAAGAGATAACATTGTGTATCCTTTCCAATTCTAAGTAAACAACCAAAATTTCCTGAGTGTCTATAATTTGCAAGGCATTAAACTAGATTTGGAGAAGCAGAGATAAAGGCCACAAGGCTGCAAAGAGCCTCAGTCTTGATGTTAAGCCAGATCATTCAGTGGAATTAAAAAAATGATAGAGTGATGTGCACAATGCTATGGGAGCATAGAGGTGGACCAAAATCTTGGGAGCTAAGGGAGGAGTTGATGTAAATCCTGACAGATGTGTAGGAAATAGTAGGGGAAAAAGAGAAAAGAAATATTCTATAATTCAGTTAACCATATAAATATGAAGTATCCTTGTTCTGTTCACCTAGTATAAGAGCAAGAGGAAGACTTAAGAGCATGCATTGTCTATAGCACAGTTGCCTTTAATTCTATGTATTTACTTACCCTAAACTAAATTCAAGTACCATTAAAAAAGACATAAACAGTAAAAATACAAATGTCAGCAGCTTTTTAGTCTACAAATCACAGGGGGAAATATGTAAACAAAATCCTGCTAAATAATTGCTTTTCTTATAGCACTGAAATTTAGAAACAACTATTGTAAGTAGCTTTATTATGTTGTCCAATTAAACAAATCCTAAATAGTTAATAATTCTCCGCACATCTCAGTTGCCATCCAAAGAAACATCTTTGTGAAATTCCTTAGGAATGTGGGAACAATAGAATGAGCTCCCTTTATGATAGGCACAGCAAATATGATAATGTTCTAATGGATTCCTTCGAAAGAGTGAGTAAATTTGAAAAGTATAGATTTAGAAGCCATTAGTAACATAGCAGGGAATACACATCACAAATTCTATGGACTATTTCAAATATTGTTTTATTACAAAGTGTTTTTTAATTTAAAGTTAGAAAATATGGTCAAAGATCTCCCTCAATGATTCTTACATCCTAAAATTCACAGTTTTGTGTAGTATTTTCCTGCAGTGAATAGGGTTGACCAATGTAGCAATCAGTATATGGTGGAAGTGACAGTGTGTGATGGTTGAGGCCAATCATAAAAGACATTGTGGCTCCTGCCTTTCTCTTTCACATTACTTGTTCTGGGGAAGTCATCTGCCATGTCATGAGGGTACTCAAGCAGTCCTGTGCAGAGATCCACAAGGCAAGGAACTGAAGTCTCCTGCTAACAGCCATGTGAGTGAAGCATATTGGAAGTAAGTCTTCCAGCCCCTCAAGCCTTCAAGTGGCTGCAGTCCCAGGTGACATCCTGACTGCAACTACATGAGAAATCCTGAGCTTAGAACCAAGTAACTAAGCTGTTCCCAAATTCTGTATGCACAGAAAAAGTGAGATAATAAATGCAGATTGTTTTATTGTAGTATCTGTATTGAGATGTAATTATAAATCATAAAGTTTACCAGTTTAAAGTATCCAGTTGAATGGTTCTAGATGGATTTACAGAGTTGTGCAACTGTCATCGTAATCTAATTTTAGAACATTTTCATTATCCCAAAACTAAACCTTTACCTAACAGCAGTCACTCCTCACCCTCTTATCTCCCACCTACTATTTCCCACCCCTCAGGCCTAGGCAACAACTGATCTTTATCTGTCTCTATACCTTTTCCTATTTTTGACATTTCCTATAAATGGAATAATACAATATGTGGTCTTTGTGACTGGCTTCTTTCACTTAAAATAATATTTTTGAAGTTCACATGTTGTAGCGTGTATTACTATTTAATTCCTTTTTATTACCAAATAATATTTCATTGTATGATATACCATATTTTGTTTATCCACCCATCAGTTTATAGATATTTGAGTTATTTTCACTTTCAGCTATTGTGAATAATGCTGGTATGAATATTCATTTATAAGTTTTTGTATGGACATATGTTTTCATTTCTCTTGGGTATATGCCTAGGAATGGAATTGCTGGATCATATGGTATCTCTATGTTTAGAGTTTTGAGGAACTGCCAGATTGTTTTCCAAAGAGGCTGCGCCATTTTACATTCCCACCAGCAGTGTATGATTGTTCCAATTTTTCCACATCCTTGCCAAAACTTGTTATCATCTGCCTTTTGAAATTTGCCATGCTAGGGAGTGTGAAGTGGCATCTCACTGTGGTTTTAATTTTCATTTCCTTAATCACTAATTGATGTTGACCATCTTTCTTTGGTTATTAGCCATTCCTATATCTTCTTTGGATATATAGCTATTTAAATCTTTTGCTTATTTTTAAAATTGGGTTATTATCTTTTATTGTTAAGTTGTTTATTACTTTAAAGTGCTAAATATGCAAGTAACTTGATACATGGTAATCAGTAACTAACACAAGCAGCACTTCTACATTGTCTTAGAGGAAAATACGATATTGATATATTTTACTTGATCAGAAGTAAGTTGTCTTGGAGATAAACTTCATCTGACAGAAATAGAAATAAAAGCAGAGTTCAAATTCATGTGCTCAATTATTATGGTAATACTTATTAAAAAAACCAAGGACATTTCTTGAGCATCATTATCAATCAAAAAAATTTTTCTAATAATACAGGAAAGAAGTGAAAATGGTAAATTTCTTTTCAGTTTCTCTCTTCTGGGCATTTCTTTGCATATATGAAATAAAGAACAATTAGTACAAAACAGAAAAATGTATTTCATAATCTTTTAAAACACATGTGTAACAAAATCATGTTTTTTAATGAAAAAGTTATAATTCAAGGTGAGATAATTTTGAATTGCACAGATTATTTGGTGAGTGGGCACACATTGTGCTCAGACTTTGGAAGAAGATTCAATTAAGCATTTTGTAAACATTTATTGAAATTTGAATCTGAAGAAGAAAAATTCAGTATCATTTTTAGAAAGTTATTTCTATAGAACTTTTTATCTTTCATTATTGTATTGATTTAGTCCCTATAATGAGATATAAATATAAACTAGAAAATGGATAGATGGCCTATGATAAGAATGTGAAGTCATTGAATATGGATTTTAAAACAACAGCAGTGAATATTTATGTAGTTTAGTGAATGATTCACTTCTCTTCCTCAATTAAGGAGGAAAGATCCTTAAAATCCTGCTATCATATCAAAGGAAATTAAAAATATCCCAAATATATTAACTTCAACTATCTTATTTTTAATATAATTTAGTTCTCTTTTTCTGGACCCATTATAAAGAAAATTCAATTTATTTACTTTGTTCTCATTGTAATACAGTACCTGTATTCTTTTATTTCCAAATGTCTGACATAAATAATAGATTTAAATCAGCAAATATACACTCACATGCTTTCGATCTAAAATTACCTTTACATATTTGGAGAAAATGGCAGCAATAATTGTGTTTATTTTCAATAAATTGCTAAAAGTATATTTAATTCTTTATAACATCTGGATGAACAGAAAGAATTAAACTCCAGGGATTAATGATACTATAAGAGCCCTCTAATAAGAACAAAAATATCAAAAGCAGCTCTTTATGAAGATATAAAAGTACATTGTGACAAAGTATGACAATAAATTATCCTCATTACTCAGTGAAAGAACAAATGCAAGCAATACTATAAAGCCTCTTTAATATCAAATGTATGGATTCAAAAGGCAGTTCTTTAAGTGAAAGAAAAAACTCTTTGTATAATAAGTGCATGAAGTTTATTTCTGAGTGTTTTCAAGGTTTATGTGACATGTATGACTTTTAAATAATTTAAAGTAGAATTTATGGTAGAATCTTTATTTTTACTCTCATGGAGATATTATTGCTAGGTTATGCTCTACCTGATGGCATATTTTTCAAATATTTTCTTTTAAAGCATTTTTAATGTGTCCAAAATGTAAAATTAACTTACACATTGCAGTATGATGGGGGAAACACCATTAGATTTCTACTCACATTAAATGAGTTGGCTGTATTTCCTGTGTTTTTTCACTGAAGGTGGACTTTTATTGAGTGTCCTGAAAGTCTAGTAATATGATTGTGTGTGGCCAATCTTATAAACTTTAAAAAAATATGGATGATATTTGTAACTTTATAGTTTATTTCTAACCATAAAGATTTCTGGCAATGACTACAATAGGTTTTTTGTGAATGATTTTTTTCTCACTATATAAGGTAGACATTATTATATCCCTTCACTTTTGCCATCCTTTATATAGTATCTTTTTCTTTGCATAATATGCAAATGTATTAATCAATACTAAAAATTAAAACTTCTTAACATGGTCAAAAGACTGCAAAATCTGGCAGTGGGACCCTTTTTCCCAATTGACTGACAGTTTCACACACCTTCTGCCACTTGGCTTTAGCCACATCAGCCTTCTGTCAGTTCTTAAAATAGTCTAACTTTTTTCCCATCTAGAACATTTGCCCTCTCTGTTTCTTTTGTAGGGAAGACTTTTTCTACATCTAGTTCCTCCTCACTATTCGTGTCTTAGCTTAGCTTAAATGTTATTTTCTCAGAGATGCCTCCTTAAATCCTTTTCCTCCATTCTCAATTACAACACCATATTTATTTCCTTCGTGGCGGTTATCACAACCTGCAATGATTATTTTTATGTTTTTATTTTGTGACTCCTGGAGTAAAACATAAGCTACATGAGAGCAGGGGTTTTGCCCATTTTCTTAGTTGTATCACCAGTATAATGGCAAATATTTATTGAATGAATGAAGCAACTTGGACAAATTATCTAGTTGAAACTAAGATTCTCCAAACTGATATGATCTGCATACCACACGAGTCATGCCCACAAGTCCTTTCCAGTTTTAAGGACAATGAAATGATATATATTTTTCAAATTGAGTAGAGTGACATTTCAGAAGGAGGCTTCTTACAAAATTCAATTAATATAAGAAAGGTAAAATTAGTAGCCTCTAAAGCTCATCCATCAGTAGTTGTTTTTCTTATAAATTGAATCTATCTTTTAAATATTTCACTTATGTCAAATGCAATGTGTAGATTTTAATCAAAACATTAAGAGAAATTTTAATGCAAATTACCTCATGACATGCTCTTTTGTAAAAAGAAGGAAAAAAGTCATTTTATTTTTAAGTAATTAAAGATATGGATCTAACCATTCCTTTTAATATATTCTCATTATATAGAGAGGATAATTCATTTTTAGCTATAAACTAAGCCTAATAAATTAGGGATCATCATTGTTTTCAAGTGTTAGCAGTGACATGAATTTGAGTAAGCTGGAGTGCATTATTAAGTTTGTTCGACTAGGTAGCAAAAAATGGATTTAAAAGTTGAGGAGGTAAAGAGCTCTTCATAAAAAGTCAAGATATGTATATACATGCATCCATCAAGGTATGCATTTCAAGTATTTTTTAAGACATCTAAATATAAAATCCAGAAGTTGTTAATAAAATATTCTCACTAGAAATTCAAGATCTGAGAATGTATATACAAGAGGTACAAAGACACAAGAATAAGAAGATATAAGATGTAAATTTGGCGGTTTTTCTTTTGGTTATAAAATTATTAGACTAATTGTTGCAATCGTAAGCCTGACAGCAGACTGTCATAATACATCTGTTGGGAAAACCTCTCAACCCACTGAGCTAATGTCTTACCTTTCGTGAGAACAAAAAAAAGAAAAAAAATTTCTTTCTGAAAATAGAGTATGTATATTGTGGAGACTGCTTGTTGGGGGTTGGGGGAGAGAGAAAGAAAAGAGAGAAAAAAAGAAAAAAATCAGGGCAGATGCACCTTCTTTCCTATAAGCTAATTATTTACTGATGATTTTGTATACCCTAAGAACTTTCTTTACAAATTTAATTCCTCCTTTCCTACTTGAAAATACTAAGTCCTCCATTTTTCTTTTCTTTCTGGCTTCTAAAAAGATTGTATTGAGCTTGGTGTCTTATATATTTCCCTTTGTGCTGAGGTTCTTACAGAAGGATAATGAATTAGATGTTTTTGGTTATTCCTCCACATAGCAATCTAAATAGTTTTAGAAATAAACAAACAGGGTCATTGATCTGCTTTATACATACCAAAAAAATGATTTAGTGGCTTCTGTCTCTGGGCCCTAAGCATTTTTTTCAATTAAGAAAATAAAATATTCAAGGGAAACACATCATTCATCCTCCCTTTTTTCACATACCTCCCTCTAATCCTTTCTTTTTAATCCTTATCCCTCTTCCCCTCCTAGCACTGATTGTAGGACATGGCCCACTGGAGAGTAAAATTAAAACAAAAAAGCAAAGTAGAAAGTCATAAAAAAGTATTTAATAGTTTTTCCCTTAAAAGAAGATGCATGGTTAATTGTTAAAAAAAAAAAAAAAATCCTTTCCAGGCTCTTAAAATTTACAATTGCTGCATGGTTTTAAACCTCAATTAAATGAGAAGGCTTAATAGACACATGTGACTTTAATGATGTGAGATGCTCCAATATTCTTTCTACATTTATTGAGAAAATTATAGCGGCATTTTATTAAATATATTGAACAATCTTTTTAAAAAAGGCTTATCATATGCTTTTTCATTTTATTCAGTCTTTTAGCTTTGTTCAACTACAAATCAGTCTCCAAAAGTTTCCTATCCTTAATAAAGCAAAAGCCTTATTACTAAAATTATAATTTAGATGAATTTCTTGGAATGGATAATGAAAATGGTACCAAACATGGGTCATATAAACTAACCTTTCAAAATATTCTGGCATTGAAAATTATGTTGACTAATGAGGAGAAAAAGCATTTATAAGGAAAATCACATACATCCAAAATGGCAATCCCACATTTGTCCTGGAATTTCCAGGACTGAGTATAAGTATACAAAGGACAGCATTGAAGTTAAAGATTAAACAGCAAGTCTAGTCAGAAGGTTTGGGCATTTAATTATAACATGTCAGGGCAAAGTGAAGTGTAATGTATGCACCCTCTTTTTTACTTGGTTCCTGGGACTGGAAGGAGTTTGAGAAGAGCAGATTGAGGATGCAAACGAACACCTGCAGGGCATGTAAATGAGGGAAGGCAAAGAGTGTGAGAAACATTTTCCTATCAAAGGAAAACCAGAGTTAAAATACAATTGAAATGGCAATTACAAGAGTCCCCTCCCCCCTTATATTCAGGGGATACATTCCAAGACCAGTGGGTACTTGAAACTGTGAATAGTAACAATCCCTATATACACTAATTATTTCCTGTGCATATATACCCATCAAAAAGTTCTATTTACAAATTAGGCACAGTAAAAGACTAACAACTATAACTAAAAAGAAATAGAGCCATTATAACAATAACTAATAGTATATAACAGTAAGAAAAGTTATATGAATATGGTTTCTCTTTCTCTCTCAAATCTTGTACTTTATTTACCCTTATTCTTGAGATGATGTGAGATGAAAGATGCCTATGTGATAAGATAAAGTGAGGTGAATGACGTAGCATTGTGATATAAATGGGAAATTCCAGAAGTAAACAATTCATAAGTTTAAAATGAAAACCATTCTGAGAAGCACGTGGAAAGTGCCCGCCATCCTGCTGGGTCCAGCCCCGGACATGCGTGAATCGTAACTTTGTCTGGCGTCCCCATCTGTCAAGCTCCCGCCCTTAGTCACCTGGTAGCCATCTTGGTTACCAGATTGACTGCCAAGGTATGTAAGTGCCTGTGTTCAAACGACCCTTTTTACTTAGTGATTGCCCCAAAGCGCAATGGTAGTAGTATAATATTTTCAGGCCATGGTTGGCCGCGGGTAACTGAAACCTCAGAAAGTGAAACCTCCAACAAGGGGGGACTACTGTATCTCTTTTTACTTTCAAGCAAAGACACAGGGAATGGCCGGGACCGTGGCTACCTGGAAAGCATCTGCTCAGCCCTGTCTATCACAGAGTCCCAGGTTACGCTACCTCTGAAAGGTGGGTCCAGTTTGGATTTCGGAGAAGTCAGATATCTTGATTTTTATGTGAAAATTCCTGATCGTGATCTAAATATTCGCTCAATTAAAAGAAAAAAACGTGTTTGTCAGCAAAACAAAACGTGTGCTGCCAGTTTGGGAGAAAGAAGGGAGCAAAAACTAGAATACATTTTAAACTTCTTTGGTTTTAAACCAAAGAAGTTTAATTTGGAAGTGACCTGTGATATTTTTTATTAAAGGCCAAACATGTGTGAACAACTAAGTTATTCTTAGACTGTGAATTTTGCTCAGTGGTGGAACTGAATTAAAGTATTCTAGTCCTTTTCCCTGTGTTTTCTTTGGTATATAAAATGCATTGGAAATAGTTAAAATGTTGGCCTTTCTCCCTCCTGAAGTTAGAATGGGAGCACAGATGAATGCTTTGCTATCCTCTTTCATTTAGGTCATGTAAATACATACTACTAGGGTATTTTGGAAAAATAATTTCTCAGTTATTATAAAGAATCCCAAAATATTGCTCTTCTTGGCCCATTCTATTTCAGAATCTCACTTCTAAAACACTAATGTCAAATTAAGAAAAATAATTGTGCATGTAACTATTAATTACAATATTAATTATAACAAAACAAAACAAAACAGACAAATCTCTAATAATATGAATATGGGAAAAAATCTGAATAAGTGTAAAAATGTCAATAATTCCTTATTTGAATAGCTTTCTGATTATTAAAATAATGTAAATCATTTGAAAAATACAGACACATAGGTAAGGAATAGTGTCTTTAAGCCCAGTTTCCAGATATAACAACTTTTATCATGCCAGTTTATTATATACAATATATATATTTGATTCATTTATACTATATATATACAATCTGATTAAATATATTCAATAATTAATGGGGTAATACTATATAACATTTAAATATTTGTTACTTTTGCTCAAATATATGTTACAGAAATCTTTCATGTCAGTAAATATAAAGTTCTGATTTTCAATGGTTAATATAATCTGTTTATAGATGCAACATTATTTACTCAATTTCAAATGATGACATATGCACTGATTCTAATTTTAAAATTCTAATTAATAAAAGATATCATAAATAAAAACCTTTAAAAAAGATATTTTCTATTTATCAATGTATTATTTATTATGATGGTGACTAAGTATTATTGTTTATTTTTTATAAATTTGATACTTGAAAAATTTCATTGTTTTCACATTTAAGCACTTAAGGCACTTAAAATGTGCATGTTAGCACCATTTTGTATGTTTGTTCATCCTAATTTAAAGTTTTATTATAAGTATATTTTAATTTTAATTTTCCTACTTTTTATTTGTTTTAAGCCAGCCACACTGAAAATGAGCCCCGTGTGGTTTGTGGGCGCAGGAATGCACTGCCTGCCCTAACTGAAGAGCTGAGGGAGGAAGCTCCCCGCATCACGTAAGTATTTTTGAACTGGTTTATAAGAACTTTTATTTACTAAGGTTACTAATAAAGGGTTATTAACCTTTTGCTATATAAGTGTTGCAATTTTTTTCCATTTTTTAATGTCTTACACCTTTTTTTAAAATCCTGCCTTTTGGTATAAATACATTTTAAATTTTGATGTAATAAAATGGGTCAAAAATTTTTTGTGTTTTCTAGATTTGATAAAACACTAAAATAAGCTTTTTCAGAAGCCAAAGCTACATTTCTAAAATATTAATTTATTTTTAAAAATGGTGGGCTAACATTTGACCATGCCATAGTTTATATAGCTATGTGCAGATGTACAATAAAAATAACTCAGTTTTCAAACAAGCGGTGGCATTCAATCTGAAGGCATATAATTTACAAGAAATCAAAATGTTGCTGCAAAGTACATAATTTAAAGATGAATTTCCATCATGTGTTGGGACTAGTGTATTAATAAGCAGTAGGTAAAAAACTGCCACTTTGTTTTCTCTAATGTTCAGATTAGAAGCACTTTTAATCTGTGTCAAGTATGGCATAATAATAAAAGCATTTGTGTACTTTTTTCCTATTTTTTATAACATTTTTTAGCCTATAAAATTGTGGATCTAAGAAACAAAAGTAATTTTTATATATATTCTTTTGTTTGTAGTACATTATAAAATATTCAAAAATTGCATAAATAAGAATACATACAATGTCACATGCCATCTAATGTCATATATCTTTTAATATTTAAGAAATTACCACACACTTGTCATAATTCTCAATTGATTAGGAGAGAAGATGGATTAAAGTTTTATTTTGGGGATAAACATCATGGTCCCAAATATTGAAATTAGTTAAAAAAATTGAAAATCATATAAAAATAGAATGTATCTTTTCTCAAGAAGAGAGTGATCCTGAGGGTTCAGAGAGGGGACAGGAAGATTAAAGAACATATATTTGTTTTATTTTTCATTTAATACTGCTGGGAGTTCACTGAAAAATATTAATATATTAAACTATTAATCAACAATTTAGGAAGATAAATTTGCACTTTTACCAGGATCCCATTGAGAGCATTCAACATAAAAACACTAGTATAGTTCTTTCTAACAATTAATATTTATGTTAATTTTCCCCCTGATTGAAGAAACCTAGCAACCTTCTGACTTTTAAATATTCTCCTTTTTGTCAACATATTATGCTTGTTTCAAATTATCAATAGATAGAATTTAGATCAATTTTAATAACACGTTTTTTCTTTCTATTTCTCTTTGCTTATAGCACTTAACTTTCTTTCTCTGACCCCTCCTGTGCATTTTTTAAAATGAAAACCCATATTCCCAAACTGAAATATTTGTTCTCTTTAGTAAGATTCTTTCTGGCTTCAGGGAGAATAAATTTACAGAGACATCCTGGGACTTTGGGACTCCAACGATTCCAACTTTTACCTTGAATATCTATTCTTGACTTTTCCTTCTTTTTGAATAAACATCCCCTAAAGAGAATACTGGCTTTGTGACTTACTTTATTGAATAAATTATGCAGTGTCTCTGTCTGCAACTCATGTGAATGATGCAAAATAAAACAGACATAGCTGTTGGACATCATTTTAGCCTCTCTATCTGATTGGCAGATCACAGGAAGGAAAAAATGTCCCATGAGCTCCTCTGTGAGGTCGTTACCAACTGATTGAGTATTCGCCTTAAATATCTGAAACCCAGGTGTGTTGTAGATTAGCACAACTTACAAGCACTGTGTGGAGATTTATTATGATAATTGTTGCTTTTATTTTTTATTTCCCTGAACTCAAAGATAATTAATGTCAGTATGTGTCCTGGTATCTGACTCTCTTAATTGGTCCTATGGTGCCTTGGGTGTTTGAAAATCCTCTCACTTAAAGGCTTTTTTTTTTTTTTTTCTTTTGACTTGTTTTCCTGGAGCTGTTCATTAGTGCCTAAAATATTTGATTACATTTAATTGTGATGTCTTCAATTTTGTGCACCTGCTGCAATTTACATGAGGGGGAAAAAGGCTTGCAGAAGCAGAGAAAAAAAAAGGAGAGGGGGAATTAAATTTTAAAAGAATTCCCCTGCACAGGGTAATTGGGGTTAAATACGGAAACAAAATAAACTTAATAGACAGATTTTTGTAACTACTATAGTTATACAAAAAAGGTTTTAAATAAAAACTGCTCTATCATATAAACCCTTAAACATATATTTTTCACATTTCTCTTCAAAGCTTTTGGCTTCAGAGGAACATTCATATTTACTTTAAAGTTAATATCTTATATTAAAGAGCCTACTTGGAGAAGAACAAAATACTGAGAAACCCAGTTGGGGGGTGTTTTTTGTTTCCTACACATTTTTTAATGAAATATACTACTGCTTTTTATTTCAACAAATATTGAAGCATTTCATCACCAATTCCACAAGCTATTTTATTTTATTTTATTATATCGTAATTGTTAATATGGCCAAGTTCCCCAGTAGAGTACGAGGTTCCTTTGCAAAATATAACTTAAAGTAACATGTAAGGAACAGATTATATCCACAAAGAATTACCAGCTTCAAAGAATGGTATTGAGCTGAATACCAATTCAACTGACCATACCATAATTCAACAGAGTCAGAGGAAACAACAGAGTATCTGCTGCATTTTCAGTGGAGGAAGTAAATCACCTTTCTATTTTTTTCTATAAAGCCATCAGTTTCTTTTCCATTTAGTTTTAAGAAACACCAAAATCTCTAAATCTGCTTCAAAACCATGCTATTAGAAGAGAAGTAATTAAATCCAGTTGCATGGTTATTATGGCAGTGATCATGTGTTACATATGTCAACACGATATACCGATTTACCATGGACATTCTTATTCATGAAACAGTCTAAGGACCCAGAAAGCAGAGTGGCACTGGTAATACTCTATGGAAAGTCATTTGGCAAGGGGCCAAGTCGAGTTTCATCTCCTCTAAGAAAACTCTCTGATCATTCCATTTCACCTTCAAATGTCTGTCTTAGAAATCTTACTGCATTGGTGGACTAGACTGTAAAATGTACTGTCTGGGTCTATACTTTCTTGTAAAATTTATTTCTGCATATTTTATTCATGTTAGCATCATTGTCCTGAAAATTTTCCAAATTTCTTAAGCATGAGGGTGATGAATAAAATTAATACATGTATAATATTTGTCCTTTTCAAATGATTCTCAGAAGAACTCTGTACCACAGACTATAATTTCCACAAATGTGGAATCCAAGTGTTTTTGTGTCACCCTTGTATCCATGGGGCTTCTATTACCTTACATATGATAGGTATGAAGAGATATGAAATCAATGAATGAATAAATCAAATAGATAAATGAATGAAGCAGTATCTCCACTTTTTAAAAAGAGTTAAAAAGGGAGTTGAAGCCCACAGATTTAGTGGTTTCCCTAAGGTCACACCCTTGATCATTGAAGCAACAGGAATACAAGCCCAATTCCTGGACCTTTCATTTCTAAACTCATCCCAATGTCCATGTTGATAAATTATAGTAAAGACATTGGGCATTTTGAGTCACTGATATTCTTTAAAGTATTAAATATGCTAAATCCATAGTAGGTGTTCAATAAATTCTTGTTTTAATTTATTTGGGACTTATGTCATAGCATACATTCTTAGAATCTGAAAGCTGAGCAGTGGATACACATCACAGGAAATGTACTGGGTTGGGGATGTGTTTGGGCTAATGACTTAACTAGAAGTCTATTTATATGAGCTGGTGGGACTGAGGGCCTTTGTGGGCTTGAAAGCCTGGAAAAACCCTGGGGAATCCAGTTGAGAGAATGAGGGTGGACAAGTCAGAGGCAAGGATGATGGTGATCATTGGTTGTTTAGCAGATCTGTCACTCACGTTGGTCCCTGCACAACTTGTACAAGCATTTTCTATGGCCCAGGTAACATATGTTACTCCATCCCAGTCTCTATGGACAACACTTAGAATTCTACATAAAACACTACTTTTATTATACAGAGATAATAATGCAAATCCAGTTGAAGGTGATTTTCTGTCCCCTTTATCCCAGTTTCTGCTATAGCACAGAAGCATGTAGGAAATTGCAAATGGCATCTTTGCAGTCAAAGTCAGAATCTAGAGAAGGCCACTTTGGCCTGGGCACATAAGCATATGGACAGCATGTGCTAACTCAATAAGGAATCTGAGGACAAAGAGGCTGAGACAAAAGACATGGGAACTGTGTTCCCCAGTATCTCTATCTCACCCCTTTCCCACATACCTAAAATATCGTGGTGAGGGCTGAACCAACTAAATACCATGTTTTGCCCTGTTATATGGTTGTTCCCATCCTATGCACCCAAGGGACCACGTGTTACACATGGCCTCTGCCTGCTGCTTTTACTACAGTCTCTGTCCTCCAGACATACTGGCCGTTCAGTTTCTAGAACATGTCATGTGCCCTTCTACAACAAGCTTGCTCCCATTTGCAGCTTGTCCTGAGTTGTGCTTTAAAGTCACCTCCTAGGGAAAGCCTCCTTAAAAATCCACCTTCTCCAAAAGCCCCCTTAGTTCCGATTCCTTTGTTATGTGCTTCAGAGTGAGATAACTCTATTTCATAACATGTTCTTGTTTTGTGTCTGTACTTACCTGCATTATTCTGATTATTCTCTGTCTCTCCTACTGTGCTGCAAACTCCGTAAGTATGAGGCCTGCTCTTCCTTTTGCTCCCTTATGCTAAAACCATACCTGAGGGTTGACTGGATGAAGCCATGAACATATATTTATATATTTATATGAGCATGGATTTATATCCCTCCGGCCCACATGATCTTTATTGCTTTACTTAGGTGTTTTGTATTATCACACACACACACACACACACACACACACACACACACACACACGCTCCTACTGGCTTTATTTGGCTTGGATGTGTCTACTAGTAAGCATAGTGATATATATATGGGGAATTGGAATCTACATTAACCACAGTCATATTAAATATATAATATAATATTGTAAAATGTTAAAGAAACACACACATACTTCACACCTGCTTCGACACCATGATAAAAAGTCACTTTATTTTTTTTAATTTTTTCTATTAATTGAACTACACTCATAAAGAACAATTTGTGGCCTAGTACCAAAGACTTATACGTGAAAGTTAGAAAAGGGAAATTTGGGATTTGTAGGCTAGAATCCATTGTCTCAAGGCCAGGACCCAAATGCCCTCTTGTTCACCGCAGTGACTGGCACATATTAGGTCCTTATTAATGTCTGGTGCTGACTCTTTACTATTTCTTGTGAAGAGGGGGACTGAGAGCAAATATTTTGGAAATGAAGTCCCATGACAAACATGGGCTAAAGGTAAAAAGTGTCACTGGACTACATCAGACAGGAATGGATGACACACATCATTTTCAGGATGGAAGCAGGTGGCAGATTAGCTCCGAAGATTTTTTTGTCTGGTGCCTCCTGGATTTTGAGGCCTCAACACCTCTAAAGTCTGTGGTCCTCGTGTTTATCTTCTTTTCTCTCCTCTGCTATTGCTTTTTCTCCTTTCTCCTCTCCCGTCCTTCTTTTTCCTCATCTCCCTTTTCTCCTTCCTTACTGTTAGGCTACTGTTATTTTGATAAAAAATGCACTCTCCTGGTTTCTCATCTGAGCCCAGGATGACTCATAGTGTTGGTACTCAATCAGGAAGATGGAGATGTGACAAGTGAGAGACAGACCTGGAAAGTAGCCAGTTGACAAAGGCAATGTCCCCTTATGTACTTGGTGGTCAGTCTCCTGTACATCAAATATGGCTTGGGACTCAGTAGGGCCAAGAAAACTGGCTTAGTGAAAGAAACACATGTATATGTCAAAGGTCATTTGTCACAGAGTCAAATACTTGCTCTTGTACTATGACATGGGCCCAAGAAAACATTAGTTGCTAATTCCAGAAAATTCCACCAGAACAAATCAGATGTCCTTTTTCTTTACATTATTCTTTCTGCATCCTTTGACTAGAACTTCATTTTTTACTTAATCGATTGTTACTGAGGTTCATTACCTAGATTGAAAGTTGTATGACATGTTGTATTAGAGTCTTGCTATATCAAGCGTGGTGTGGGAACCAGCAGGGTCAGCACCACAAAGGAGCTTGTTAGAAATGCAGACTCCCTGGCCTCATCCCAGATCTCCCAAGCCAGACTCTGCATCTTAACAAGATCCACCAGGTCATTTGTCTGTACATTAAAGATTTGAGAAATATTATCAGAGTGTATTGACTTGATTTTCTGGGATTAAGGATACTTAACCTCTCTGAGTCTCAATTTATTCATCTGTAAAATGGAAGTTATGATACGTTTTTCCAAGGATTATTGTGAGGATGCAAAGAGATCTCAGAAGCCAAAGATAGCTTAGTATAGTTCCTGGCACATATTGAATCTCAGTAAATGATAAATCTACATAATATAGACCTCAGTAAAGTGAAGATATTTTGAAAGAACCCATAATTGCTTCTTTCAGAAGCAGAAGCAATGTAGAGAATATTACAATTTGAGGGGAAGCAAGTACCCATGTGTTGACCTCTGCTGGTATCCACTGTTAATTTTAATAACCAGAAAATATGCAGAACATTTTAGCAACAGCCATAAATGTGTAGATGGCAAGTAACATCGATTGAATGTTTTTTTTAAATATTGTCTCATTTAATTCTTCTTACAACCCTGTGAAGTATGTATTACCGAAAGATAAAGAGATCTTGAACATCAAATGTTTAAGTGACCTGCTCAAATGACATGCTTCATAAATGACAGAGATGGGTTATAAAATAAAAACTACCACTTAAAAATTGCCTACTTGCCCATATTCCCTTACTCTAGAACACCTGTCTACTGAAGAAATGACTGCTACATAAATATGTAAATAAAACAAGTGACGGGAATATTCTTTAATGTCACGATAATTTCTAGTGTCTTTCCACAAAGGAAAGTGTCTCTTCTAAACAGAAAATCTGAAGAAATCTGTAAAATCCTTTGCATTACTTTCGGGATGTTACAGGTATTTCCTAGGTGGATTTTACATTAATATACTAAATTTATTCTCAAGGTCACTCATCTGAGTCTTCTTTTTGTTCTTTTGTGTTTTAATAAATGGAGAGAAGAGAATGACGAAAGCAAACTAAGAGAGCATTCATTAACTTACTTCCTCCATTATGGTTGTCCAGTTAAAATCCCAGATGTAAATGGTTGGTGAAAATGAGAATTGCTTGGAGGGAGTATTTCTCTGAATGGCATGTAGGCTGCGGGAAGAGCTTTGTTTGTGTGCCCAGAGGAGAGAAGGCGAGAGACAAGCAGTGGTCATGCTTCTTGTGTTTGGTGGCATGTGGTGAATAATTGATCATTCTTCCCTCCTGCTTGATGCAATCACTAATTCTCTCAGTGCCTCTCTGCTACACGTGTCATGCTCGCGATTAGGCCAGCGGAGAATCCTGACAAACCCAGGAGGCTTCCTTCTGTCTGAGATGCCATTTGTAACCCAAATGAAAAATTAAACGGGAAAAGCAACAAAATGCCTCTGAAGGTTTCCTTATTTATTTTTTTTCTCCACCTTTACTCTATCCTGTATTGTTTGACAAGGCAGGTCACACATTCCCCAAGCAAATGCCACACTCAAGGAGCGAGCCGAAGAAGAGAATGCATGTCCAGGTTCACAAACGGAGAGAGAATTCCCCAGTAACTGGAGACAGCTCTGCCTCTAAAGTTTTACAGGAAACTTTTACAGTGCTTGAAAACAGTACTGATTCAACTCATTATCATCCCCTAAGCTCCTGATAATTTTAGATTATCCCAAATGCAAAGAAGTAAATAGCTTCTTGTTTTAAGGAAAACAATACTTCTTAGGTGGAGGGGCTTATTTTCACGCTCACATTTCAACTGTCATATTATATACCAGTAACTTGCTGAATGCAAAATTTTGAGACAAAACAAATGGTTTTCAAATGTGGAACTTTATTCCAGAATGTAAAGTGTTTTCAGAGAGATTTCTGAGCCCTGCCTAGGAATTGGGTATTGCCATGTCACTTTAAGGGCAATTCCCTTTATTTGGCTTTTTGCCCTCCAATGAAAAAGACAAATCCTGCACTGCCTTCTCATTAAGGAAAAAGTAACTGCAAAGACAGCATATTCCTAGAGTAAACAAATCTCCCAGAGGCTGTATTTTTGATAAGTATTTTTGCAGTGCTAGTTTGAAGGTTTAACGGTGTGTAGTGTTTCACTTTAATAGTCAGACTAGCAAGCTATAACAAATGCACTTTAAAAACTTTACACTCTGTGAGTTCTGCTTTGACAGGCCTTCCTTGGAATCAGGAGGTAATACGGCTTCTCAGTGAGCCATACTTACATTTCAAGCTGAAGAGGAAATTATTCTTGAACCACTGGATCTGTTGGTAATTCGTGACTCAGTTTATGGTGGCCTTTTAAATTCACCCTGTCTCACTAGGTTTGCCTGGGTAGAGCTCAGAGTGGAGAGATTATACAAAGGTGATGACTGCTTACAGAAGGCAGCAGTCTAAATTGGGGATTCAGTTCACAGGTCTGTGTGAGCATTTGTGAATCAATAGTAGGCACTGCTGGCCCGATTTTGGCCATTGTGCAGTGTCTCGTATTTTACTCAGGGATATAGTATTATTAACTGAAGGCATTCTAAGGAAACAACAAGAAACAAAGGTATATGAATCTTTTCCAAATAGTTTCACATGTAAATTTTTTCACATGCGACTGACACCTTGACACAGTAAGATGGGTGACTGGTCCGTGTATGTAAGGGTATACACACACATGCACACGTGCATACAGGCACACGTGCACACATACACATACATGTATTCTCATAAATGTTTACACAAATTTTTTAGCCCCAATTCCAAATATTGGATATAAATTTCATCACTATTATTTTATTTGCAAAACTGAGTTGGAGTTTATGAATATGGTCTCTGTACCAGACTCCTTAAAACAAAAGCCCCATTTTATCATGACTACTCTTGCAATATCCTCAACTTCTTTGTGCCTCGGTTTCCACATTTGTCAACAGGGGATAATAATATTACCTTCCTCAACATAGTGAGACTCTGGTAATACAAGTAGATGACTTTGTATAGGAAGCACATCCTAATAATAGTTATAATAATGTTACCCTATTACAAGAAAAATAGTTTCTAGGAATGCAAGAAATATAGATGGAAAAGATTTAAGTGCTACTAAGTGTGTGTGAGTTGAGATTTTTCTGGCTGCAAATATTTGAAGTTTATTAGCACTGGCTAAGCATATTCAAGGATCAAGGTGCACGCGATACACCTTGATACTCAAGAGTCAAATATAGAGCCAGGGAAGCCTGGAATCGGGAAATGAAGAACCATTGGCCACCGAGACTGCTGCTCTTTGGCATCACATAGGTTCTTCTTGGCTCATGTGCGTCCATCTGGCAGACTGCCTTCCTCTGATTTTCTCTGCACACAGTATCCACACAGCTCCTGGTAATGCGTGCCCTTTGTTCCAGCCACATGCAGACTGACTAGATGCAGAGAGAGGCTGATTATCCAGTTTGAACTAAGAGTCCACTCCTGACTCATTCAGCTACACTAAAAGATTCAGACCCCTATGGCCCCATCCTTGTGAGTAGATGCCGAAGTTTTCAGAGCCAGGGAATGCTGAGAGCCCGCCAGATATTTCAAAAGATATTAAAGAAAATGATTATAAAGTTTGACCAAGTAAAAGAGTTAAACAATAGTACAGTCTTACAAAATAAAGTTTTCTGTTCATTGAGTGTCATGAAAATTTTTTTTCTTTCCTCCTACTAGTGGTTGAAATATTTCTTAAATGTGTTAGACCATGTATACCTTGGAAAGTACATTGCAGAAAACCTAATTTATTTTTCCCATGATTCATGAGCGGCCTCAGGGCTAAAAATTGGTTCACCAGAGATCAGAATTAATCTTGACTGATCCTAGTCATATTGAGGAAAACATTGTATTCACTTATGATATAATTCTTTTGTTGTTGCTATTGTTATCGCTATTAAATTCTTTATCCTTCAACCGCAGCTCAAGAAGAAACAGAAAACAATGCTGATTAATTGAGTTTTCCAGTTAATCAGTGGTTCTCTCTATTTAGACTCTCAGTGGGTTCTCGGAGGAGATTTACAAGGAAATCTTGTTGGGTGTGATATAACTTAATAAGCAGGATGCAGAGAGCTTTCTAAAGAGAAGTATTCCATGGGGAGTTTCTCAAAATACCATCAGCTATAGATGGTACTCAGACATGCATGGATTAAAATGCTGCCTTTGTGTGATAAGAAAACTTAAATTCAGAGAAGGATCGAAGGACCCGTGGTAAATATATTTCTTCCTGAAAACGCAGAAGCATATAGGGACGAATGCAAAAGGGTCTGAAATATGTCTGTGGTCCCAGAATCCAGGCTCCTTGTATTGCCAAGTCATAAAGTGATGCATATGTAGCTGATAAAATTCTATAATTTTCTTAGTCATACTGTAATACTAAAAGTTTATCTTTTCAGAAAACATTTAGATTTATCTTACTAAAACCCTCTTATTTCAGTTGCCAATCTTAAATAAGATATATCACTTTATTTTTACTTATTTAATGTATCATTATTGAATATTAGCTGTTAGGAAGGATCAAAATAAAATTAAGCACTATTATAGGAGGAAATGAAGTATTTTAAGCACCTAAAAATGGGAAATGGGCAAGGAATCTGAACTAATAGAAGTCTTTTCACAATTTTTGCTAAAGGTGACATAAGTAGATTTATGAAGTTCACCCATTCTGTATGTATGGAAGTTACTTTTAAAAATCATATTGATTTAGACATGAAATATTAAACAATAAATGTTATTGAATTTGAAGTGCAGGCATTATGTACTATGATTATAGGCAGAGGAGAAAATGGGGAGGTTAAAACAATAAGGTGCCACAATTCCCAGCTTAAAAGAATTTATGACATTACTAGAAAATGAGGAATTAGAAAATATGAACAATTAAACGACAAGATAATGTAACAAAGTGCTAAATCATGTAGGTGCAAGAGAGGTGACCCTCCTTTGGTCTAATGCATGGTCCTCCCCGGTGAGAGGTGCAAGAAGCATTGCTGTGCTGGATTATAACAGTGTCTATTTACAATTTCAAAACTGTAAAATTAATGAAGAGTTTTCCCAGTGGCTGTTTACTTTTGGCAAAGAGCAATATAGCCAAAAAATGTTGAAACTTCACTAAGAAGTGTTATTTGCACAGCAAAAAAAAAAAAAAAAAAAGACTTTATTATTCTCATCTGGGCAGGAAAAAAATTAAGGACACTATCGATAGATAACTTGGTAGTGACAATCTTATAATTTGAAAAAGTTCTTCACTCAATTTTTTGGAATATATTTTTTTTGAAATGAGATTTGTTCTCCTAGAGAATTGAAAGTCAGCAGTTGAGATTTAAAGAAAACAACATAAAGCCTTCTTGCCTTTGGAAAAGAAATAGAGAAAGTGAATCACTGGCAGGATTAGAGCAGTTTTATAAATCAGTGAAGATCAAAACATAGATGCACCTGGCCCATGGTAAACAGGACAAAGCTACCTCACTTTTCAGGATTAGTGTTCACTTTGATCTTGATGTTTCTACAGATCACAATATCTGGTAAAGTGATAATTAACAATTAGAGGGAAAAATTAAAAGTTATACAGAATATTTCCTGACATTCAACATAACTGTGAAAGTGTCCAGAATTTAAATTGAAGGAATATGAACACTGCTGGGTAAATCATGTGTTTCCTATTTTGCACATAACAGTTGTCAATAACTCAGGAGAGGTGCACCCCGTAAGACTTATAGATAAACCCAGATTGTCCAGAGGTTTGAGAATTGAATGAAAAATGATACTAGAAAAATCAATGTTAAAATTTTAGGATTTAACGAACAAATGGCATACATTTTAAAGGTTCAATTTTGCTCCATTTGTTTTAATAGTGAGAGACTTAAAAGATAATTTCCTACAAAGAATTTTCTCTGAAAAAATTTTTTTTTCTACTGAAATTCAAAATCATCAACAAACCAACAAGTCTAATGATACTCTTTTGTTCTGGATTATTTTTTGTTGTTGTTGTTCTCGAATCTTTAATGTGGGTTAGTGAATACACTGTGAGGGGTAGAGTAAGAGGAAAGAGATAGAGTTCTCTCTCTGGATTTTTAAACCAGTTCAACAAATAGTGCTAGAGGTCAGAATGCTTAGATTACAAGCTTCCTCTATGCCTTCTTCCTGTTTCCCTGTTAGCCGATGTATGAATATCCCAACATAGCTACATATGTTCATTTAGGGGTGCAGTAGGAACTTGCTACTGAGTATTACTTGTTAGAGTCCTCATATTTACAAAGTACCAAAACCCCCACAAAAGTTGTCATAAGATGTAAATATCTGTTAGTAAACTGACTATAAAATTAGCATCCACTCAAACATCCCTTCTCACACAATGTAAGAGTCAATGAAAAAGAATACTGCAGGTGTAAAAAAAGAGGCAAAGAACACTAAGCGATTCCACAAATGTGTTGAAGGTGGATATGTCTCAAACACAATTTTAATGTTTATGACACAAGCTTATTTTGGAAGTTGATGCCTAATGTGTATGAATTTTGGAGGCTACTTGGGTTGGTATTCTTGTTCTACCATGTACTAACTCTGATGCTTTGGATAGGAAACTTATTCTCTTAGTTCTTCAGTTTTTGATTTGTAAAATGGAAAAATGATAGTTCCTATTAAATAGTAATTTTGTGAGGATAAAGTAAGGTAATTCCTGTAAGACACTTCTAAGAGTACCAGACGCATAATGATTATTTGATAAATGTTAGAGAAATGCAAATAATGACGAGACAATAAAGTTTTGCTTAAAGAAAAAAAAATTGATAAGGGTGTGTTTTAGGAGGAAATTATTTAGATATTAAAATGTTCATAGAGACTGATTAGAAAACTCATGAAGCCCTTGAATATTTTTATACACATGAGTCTTATTATGATCTTGCTGCAAAAGTCAAATGAGGCCAGGCACGGTGGCTAACACCTGTAATCCTAGCACTCTGGGAGGCTGAGGCGGGCGGATCGCTCAAGGTCAGGAGTTCGAAATCAGCCTGAGCAAGAGCGAGACCTGGTCTCTACTAAAAATAGAAACAAATTAATTGGCCAACTAAAAATATATAGAAAAAATTAGCCGGGCATGGTGTCACATGCCTGTAGTCCCAGCTACTTGAGAGGCTGAGGCAGAAGGATTGCTTGAGCCCAGGAGATTGAGGTTGCTGTGAGCTAGGCTGATGCCACAGCACTCTATCCCGGGCAACACAGTGAGACTCTGTCTCAAAAAACAACAAACAAACAAACAAACAAAAAAGTCAAATGAAAAGTAGATAAAGTAATATATTTCTTTCATTCAATTTGGTAAAAAAATGTACATTAAAAGTTAATACTTCTTTACCTATTGTCTAAGAATTATTTATAATTTATTTTTAAATATATAAAAGTATTTTCACCATCCTTAATTTTATTTTTTCATTTAAAGTCCCAATCAAACTTATTTTCACTCTTTATTATGACATTTCAATGTTAAGTAGATGCATTTTAATTGAGTTATTTTCTGTTACTTTTTATACTTAAATAGAAAAATTCTTTGGTACATATAAATATATATGTCCTGTATGCCACAATGACATACAGTGTATATGTAACCAATGAAAGTGTAAACAAAAGTATTTATTTTAGAAATAGAAATAGAAATAAAATTATCTAGTTCTTCTAAAAATAAGAAGGGTAATTAAAGTGTGCAATAATAATTAACTAATCAGTCAACTAGTTAAATATTTCAGCCGAGAAGTTATGCATTCATTATTAATACAAATGTCTGGGCTCAGTGGGGCATTTAGAGGACCTTGCAAACCCCCAACCCACACATACAGACATGTGTAATTAAAATAGAAGATCTCTTTAAAATAACTAGTGGTTATCTTTTACAAACTCTTATTGATTCATGAAAACACAACCTTTTCCTTTATTGAAGCAAAAATAAATAATTAAATAAGTCTTTTTGTCATCATACATAGGTTTGAAGAGAAACTGCCCTCACAACAGAGTTTTCCAGTGGACAGAAAAAGAATGAAAAAGTAACTTGAGCTCTTGATCAAATTATTTTCTGTCTTTGGATGAATAATTAAACCTTATATCCCTGAAATCCAATGTCCTTATTTTAAAGACATATCTTTTAAATATATCATTAATGTGTGCAACACAAAAACTTGCCAAGGTGCTAGATTAACCCTACCTGAGATCAGAGAACCGTTACACCCATTAAAATTCAAATGCAGAATTAATTCTGACTTAACCTTGAAGATTTAGCAAAACAATGAACCTATTAGAAAAGTACCAGCTAGAAGATTTGAAAAGTTTGAAAAATTAACTATGTTCAAAAATGTTTAATTTACTTTTTATAAGCAAACTTGAAATGATTTCTCTCTTAACTATGTTGTATACAATACATAGCTATGTTGTATACAATACATGCAAGATGGTTTGGATAATATAATTACTTAATTGTTGCATACTATGAAATAATTCAAGGTGCATATATTTTTCCTTGGTCTGTAATGTAATTTTTAGAAGCATTGATATTTATAAAGATCTTTTTTTCCTCGGTCATATGTTTTCTGGTGACATGAGATTTTAGGTGACGATTTAAATTTTTTCAAATCAAATATTTAGAGTGAATTTTTATAGAGTTTAGGTTCTCATATTAAATAGTCAGATAGACATCACAAACTTATAGTACACTGCCACTAAGTGTGGTCATTTATAGGCTGACTCATGTCCAAATGATCAGAAACACTAATACCTGCAATATTTTTTATTTGTGATTACAAAACATGCAGCATATTCATCTTTCTTCCAGCTTTTTCTCAATTCTGACATTGAACTTTGATTCTCTTCTTAAAATTCATGCTCGTAATTTTTGATTTTGAAAAAGTGAAAATTATTTTACAAAAATTACATCTTTTTTCCTAATACAAAAATATATTCCAAGTTGTCTTTGATATAGTTGTTTTTAATACCCCCATTTGAGGGTTTTAAATGTCAAAATAAACAATTGCAAATGCTATCTCTAAATTTGTATGAAGATTATTACATACATGTATCAATACTATTACATGAAATGTCAAAATGGATTTATTTTCTATGTCACTGTGTTGAAATGCGATTTTGAGAAATTTTGAAATATTACAGAAATTTTATAAAACATAAATGATAAGTCAGTTTGGAAAAATTTGAATGCCAATAGTTTTAACTTGTCATAAATAGACATTTGATAATATATTTCTTTTGATACCAATATTTTGTGCATATCAAGCAATTTTCTTTTCTGCTTTTTATATAGAATTGTAGTCAATTTTTGTCTATTGACACGATACCCTAGAACTTTGCTATATGAACGTATTAGTTCTATTAGTTGTTTTGTTCATACTGAAGGGTTTTTACACACATGGTCATGTTGTCTGTGAATACTTTTACTTTTTTTCCTTGTTATTTATATCTTTTATTTATTTTTCTTTCATTATTGCACTAGCTAAGGCCACTAACAAAATGTTGAACAGAAATGATATAAGAAACCCTTGACTTGTTCATTATCTTATGTGAAAAGCATTTAATGTTATACCATTAAGCACAGTGTTGTTAAGTTTTTTTATAAATGCCCTTCTCAGTGTGTAGAATTCACCTTCTATTCCTAATTAGCAAAAATATTTATCAAGAAGTGGCATTAACATATGTCAAATGCTTTCTTTGCATCTATGGAAATGACTTTAGCATTTTCCTATTTTATTTTGTTACCGTGGCATCTTACATTGATTGAATTTCATATATTAACTAACATTTCTTTAATCATCAGTGCATGGTATATTATTATTTTATGCATGTATGTGATATATGTTCTAATCTATTTGCTAGATATATTTGACAGAATTTTATTAAATACTTTTGTATCTGTGTTCATAAGTGACATTTCTCTCTACTTTTTTTGGTACTGTTATCGTTGGTTTTGATAAAATATATTACCATTATAAAATTAATTGAGATGCAATCCATATTATTCTACTTTATGATAGAATTTCTAAGAATTGGTATTATTTTTTCCCTTAAATATTTTATGAAATTAACCAGGAGAGTCATCTGGACCTGTAATTTCTCTTGTGAGAATTATAATTACCAATTCTATTTCTTTATTTAGGTTCCATTATTTCTCTATTGACATCCTTATTCGTATACCTCCCACTAAGTTTATGAATTTCTTTAAATCCTTTAACATACTGTAACAGCTGTTTTAAGGTTCTTGTTCACTAATTCCATCATTGTTATTATTTTTGAGTCTGTTTCTTTGGGTTGATTTTCATTCTAGTATGGGCTTCATTTTTCTGCCTCTTATAATTTTTGATTGAAAGCTATCTTATTACTTGCTTGGCTTTTGTTATATTCCTTAACGGAGGTTTGAGTTTTGTTTTGTCAGGCTGTTGATTTACGTAAGCATAAACTTGATTCTTTCAAGACTTATTTTTCAGATTTGTTAGCATGGGGCTAGAGTAATATTTACTCTAATGCTAAATTAGTTCTACTTCAAAGTTTTTTTTTTTTTTTTCTTTCCTGAGTGTCTGCTGAATGCCTAGAGTGTCCAGTGAGCTTTCTTCATTTTACCTGGTCAGACGTTAAGGTCTCCCAGCCCTGCACAAACTCTGGCAGTCAGCCCACAGTGCTCTGGTACTTGTTCCCTTTCCCCAACAATGGCTCTTTCATTGTTGTTCTTTGCCCAGCCACACAGGGTATCATCCTTATACGTGTATCTTTGTATTCAGCCAAAGACACAAGAGGATACCTCTGTAGATTTTAGGAATTTCTTCCCTGAACAGATCTCTTCTTTTTGATTTTATGAGTGCCAAATTCTAGCTGATTCTCTCTCTTCAGCTTAGGAAGACCACTGGGCTCAATTCTGACTGTCCTTTTCTGTTCCTTACCCTAGTTCTGGAAGGTGATGCCTGTGGAAAGCTGGGACAATCATGGAGCTGAACTCTTCTTCGCCTTCTCTCAGATAGAATGTGCTATCTGTTGTCTAATAAGTTATTTCACATATTTTGCCTAATTTTATACTTTTATTTTTGAAAGGAAGACACCTAATTTAGTATCAGTTACTTTACCGTGGCTATAAGTAGAAGTTGAAACTCCATAGTTCCCTTTTAATAAAAATAACTATTTTTTTATTTGTCAAAGCTGATTTATTCAGTACCTGAATAAATACCTGCAAGGAAGTGACAAACTCCAATCTACAATTTTTCTACTTTGCCTACATAACAACCACACATCTAATCAGATTTTTATTTGTAACTTTTCACTGGGATGTATGACATTATGTAGACATAAAGAATATACATTTGATATTTAGAGCATTTATAAGCTTCTAATAAGAACAAAGCAGACATACTTCTTCCCTTTTGTAAGTTGAGTTAAATTTGAGTGAGTGCAATTTTTTTTCTTTTTCCAGTCTCTAATCAATGTTGAGTTGCTGTCACCTGTAAGCAACTAAACATGTTCAGATGTAGTTACACACTGTGAGCTCAAGGAGACGGGGTAGGGATAATGATCATTCATTCCATGATGCTTCTTCATGTTCATTTGAGAGCTTGTCACATTTCCATCTCTAACCACTTTGGCAGAATAAGATTTAATTCAAAATATCTTGCTTTTATTTTCTAAGCAAATTTAAGATTCTGTTTATTTGTATGTACTCACTGGAGGTCATGCTGAAAAATGAGCCTCTGAGCATGCTGGGGAGACCATAAAATATGAAATGGTAATAGTTAAGCTTATAATCTATTATTCCCTTTACATGAAATAGTGCAACCCAGCATGTTCATTGAATTGAAGATTATAAACAACTTGCATAATGCTGAAAGAATGCTCTTTCAACTAAGAATTTATCACCAGAATGCTTGTTATATGTAATGATTGCTTTGGATTAAACATAAGAATAAGCACAATATCATATTTAGCTGATTCTTCATCTTAAAAGACATTTAAGATAATAGGTGGTTTATAAGAAGGAAAACAAATACAAGATTTTATGTAGTTTTATAAGCTCTTTCCTGAAAGTTAATATATTCATGAATGTCTGAAAACAACTAGATACCATGAACTATTTATATTATGTTAATTTTTCCAAAGAAGTAATATTATATTGCTATGAAGCATACAATTTGATTATCTGTTTAGTTTATTATTCTCTCATTCTCTCTCTCTCAATCTCTCTCTTTCTCTTTTAAATCTTAGGGCACACTATTACATAACCTTAAAGCTCCTTACTGTTCATATATTTCTGAATTGGTGTTTAAATTATATCACTTATTTTTCTCAGTGCTACTGCATTACACTGGTTGTATTTGGGTTGGCCAAAGTCAAAAGCAATCTGCAGATAATTTTATGTAGGGGAGAAAAGAAATGGGTGCGTATCTTTTATTTTGATCAGCAATAGAAACAGATATTTTGCGATCAGGGAGGTAGAATAAATCAGAGATTTATTGACTTTCAGAGTCCTGGATATATTATGGTTAAAGCATAACTTTTGATGACATATGGACTTGAACTACTTTGTCACAGCACTTACAAAGTATGTGACTGTGGACATATTATTTACTTTCTCTGAGCCATAATTCCCACTGAAAGCCAAGCGACATGAGGGTAAGGATTTTGGTTGGTTTTATTTTATATTCCCCACGTCTAGATGAGTGCCTTGTGTGTAGGTGGCACTCAATCAGTTCACACTGAATGAGTGAGTCTGTAAAATGGAAAGAATGAAAACTGGTTCACACTGATGTTGAGAAAATTAAATAGGATAGTTATACTCAATACATTCATCATGAAGAACCTATTACTGAGTGTGCACTTATAACTGATTTTCCTGTCTGAGTGAAAACTCAATATTTCATGACTTACTTTGTAGCAAGCAATTTTCCAAAATAAACGTTCATTTTGTGAGGAAAAATTTACATTATTAGATACCATGTTGAGAAAAATCAAGGTTAATTGGCTTATTTTTCATTCTTTAATGTTATAATCTGGCATATTTAGGTGTACCATTTAATAAGGATTCCATTAAATGTACAAGACCGCATTCCTAGAGTACATAGATTTCCTTTACTTTGGGGTCTGTAACTGGAGAATTATTGCTGTCCTTTGGGGTTGCTGTGTTTCCTTACTATTTCAAGTTTCTTGTGTCCTTACATTGATATCTATGTATATGATGTAACTGTTGCTTCTTCCAATTTTATGGATTAGCTTTCATAGGAGAAGACTTTTTCATGTAGATATATCTATGTCAGTTAGGTAGCGCACCATGGCTTGGGTTCTGGGTGGGCACCACGGTGTAGTCTCCATATGATTACTTCACCTGTAATAGATATCAGTGGTTCTATGTGTTCCCTAGTGGCTGAGGTTGTAGTTGTTTGTGAATGCTGTGATGAAGCTTTGGAGGGGATGGGGCATTGTGCAGACTGGTCCTCAGGCCCCTAGGTGGCACATGCTGATAACAGCGGTGGTGGACACATTCCCTAGGTGGTCCAGTCTTTGGGCTCCAAGTTGGACATGTGGGTATAGGCAGTTGTGGTGGTGGGCTGGATGGAGAGGCAGCTTCAGGGGGAAAGAAATAGAAGAATTTAGTTGGGGAATGAATGCTTCCATTTTTTTTCTTCTTATACTGGCTTCCTAAAAACAATAATTATTACTTAACATTCATTCTCTTCTTTCTCAAAAAGGAAGAATTCTTTATTCCTGGGTTAGGATAAAGCCAATATGTATACTAAAGGAATAGAGGACCAAGAAGAAAACACTGAGATCTGGGCATTGGCGAAAAGTTTGGAAGAATAAAGATGAGATCTGAAACTTCTAGAGTGATGGAAGAAATGAGATTTCAATATGCTTTCCTTACACACACTTGTATCACCTTCAGAGTTTTTGAAAATCTAAGTATTAAGGATAATTATTATTATGACAATGCTTCAACAGTTGACCCTTTATGCCCTGAGATTTATAGATGAAATACGTTTTTAAAAATCAGAACTTTCAGTATTAATTTCCGAGGTTTTTCAGTGCCCTGTCTTCAACTACTTATTGTTCAATTTTTAATTATTGATTCTGTCTGTGCTCTAAAATCTTAGGCAGTAAATTTCCTGAAACTAAAGGTATTTCCTCTTTTCTAATTTAGGTGTTGCCTTTTTCTTCCAACTCTAGCTTCTGCTTAGCAATTGCTTCTTTGTCTTATTGTCTTACACATCTCTGAACTGCCCCTTGTTGGTGGGAGAGTTAGTTATCATATAAACCTGTCTTTTTAACAGAGAGAATAACTACCTACTAGAGCCTAATCTGAAAAAAGATTTCCCAATGTGCACAGCTTTTAAGCTCTATGATGGTTCCCATGTTGCCATATTAAGCAACATTTTTTTTTTTGCAGCAATTTGTTTTTATCTTGCTTTGCTTCCTTTCATTTCACTTTTCATTAGTGCTTTTCACTTTAGTGGTCATCACAATTACCTGGAGCAGTGGTCCCCAACATTTTTTGGCACCATTTGGGACCGCTTTCATGGAAGACAATTTCTCCATGGTCTGGGGCAGCAGAAGGGAGGACAGAATGCAGGTGGTGATGCATACGATGGGGAGCAACTGTAAATACAGATGAAGCTTCTCTCAGTTGCCTGCTGCTCACCTGCTCTGTGGCCTGGTTCCTAACAGGCCATGGACTGGTACCAGTCTGCATGCAGCCCAGGGACTGGGGACAGCAGATGTGGAGGACTTGTTATAACTGAGATGACTGAGCCTAACCCCCAGAGTTTGTGATTCAGGAAGTGTGGGGCCAAGAATTTGCTTTTCTAACAGATTTCCAGGTGTTGATGATGCAGTTTAAGTAAGTGCACACAATTGTGTATGTTAAACTTGAGGCAGTCATTACTCAAGCAATGACTCAATATCCAGGCTTTCCAAGAATATCCTGGAAATTTGGGAAGTTAGTTTGGGAGGAGGAAATGACCATCTCAGTAATATAAAACTAAAATTAACCTTCGTCCTTCCAGAAGAATGAATCTTCACACTATATCCAAGTAATGACTCAGGCGGTCCTCTTCAACAATTATCTCTGCAGCAGACAGGGCTCTTTAGGCATTAACTCCATGATGTGGAGCAAAAAATATAGATAGCACTAAGATACCAAGCTTAATATTCAGACTAATATGGACTATTAATCATGCATTTGTTTAACCCCTTTGTGAATATAGCTATTGTATGAGCCTCTATCTCTGGAAGTAAAAGTTTCATCTATTCACTCTTCATTCAAATGAGGTAATATTTTATTTGTTCGGAAGGTATCTATTCCATGATGCAAGAAGAAGATGTCTCATTTAACCCTAAGAGAAGCACATTATCACAGAAATCATTTTCTATTTATGTCTTCTCTAAGCTAAGAGACCCATGGCTGTCTGTAAGTACTGCTGTATACCAGCATTTCATTAAAGTCATATGAGGTCATAAACTTGAGTAGTTTGCATCTTTTTATAATCCTAATCTATCATAATACTCTCTACATTCCACTTTATTCACCAAATAAGTAGCAATAATATTGCATTAAACTGAAGGTGGCACAACTTTGTAGCTCACATTTGTATTGGTATAAACCAGACTGCAAGTATTTCCCTCAATTGAGCCTTTTCTCTGACTTTGAAATAGAGAGCGGGAGAGATTAGAATAAAATAACCCCAAATAGAGAAAGTGCTTTTGTTGTAATTTGGAACAACGAATTCTGTTATCATGCAGGATATCAGTAACAATCAGTCTTTAAATATTTTTCATATTTCATATTTTACCAATTCTGTTTCTGGGAGAATCATTGAATCCTATTAGAACATGAGCATCATGTGAGAATAATAAAGTGCCCCAGTTTTACTTTGCATCTAAAAATGCTTTACAAGGACCACGTTATGATGCTCCTAAAAATCACGCAAAGGATAGTAAAGGATAATGTGAGCCGCTAAAGCCTGAGGTGCATTTAGCACAGCTGTATATAATCACCAGTGCTGGGGGATACAAATGATCTAAAGTAGGGTTCAAGGTGGGGTGACTGAAGTCCTTTCAGGTATAGTCTGAGGAACCACACCTGTGAAAGGTGAGGAAAACAGGACTGGGCAGAGAGAAATTTCTAATGCATTACGGTTGCAACACAGACCTCAGAGGATCCCAGGAGGAGCTCAGGAGCTAAGATAGCCCTTGAGAGTTGTCCTGCCTTTGAGAATAGGACTTTTATAACCCTACTTTGATGGGTTATTAGATGCAGGCTGTCCCTGGGGAAGGGGTATGACGTTAATGAGAAAGTTCCCTTCAGAAGAAGACAATTCCCTATTCCCAGATAGGTGCTATGCAGAAGCCAGCACTCCTTGTGGGCAGCGGGATGAATGCCTCAGTGCTCAGGGGAAGGATGTGGGTGGACCAGCACACACAGTGGCCTGCAGCCTGTTTTTATACAGCCTGCAAACTAAAAATAGTTTAACATTTGTTGTACATAAATCAAAATAACCTGTGTACCTAGTGCTTACAACATCTCATGCAATATTCTTTGCATGTTATCAGCGCATTTTATCTTTAAACAGCCCCACAGGTATTATCACTGACTTTAGAGATGAGGAAACCAAAGATTCTAGATAGGATAAGTAAGAAATCAAAGACCCCACAGCCAATGAGTAGTTCAACTGGAATTCAAGCCCAGGAGCCTAACCGGAACCTGTCCTGGTAGCCTGGTTCTCATGAAAAGTTCTCCAACACTGTGGGTGGTACAAAAGTACCAAAAGAGTGATGCACATAAGACTTCCTGCTGAGTTCCCAGGTGGGAAACTCTCTCTGTTTCAGAGAAACAAGAAAAAGCTTTCTGGGAGAATGATGTCACATTTCCACCATGACGATAAGTAACACTACTTTAAACTGCAATGAACCCATTGTTACTGTTCTCATCAGATCTGTATTACAGAAACTGATACTCAATTGTCATTTTTTGAATGTTATCAATAAAATATTTGTAGAAATTTGCTCTCTCTGTTGATTCATAATTAGCTATATACTATCCTTGATTTTATCCCTCATCTTATGGATCTAAAAATATGTACTATCTGAACCTTTACAGAAAATCTTATCAAACTCTGCTCTGTGAGATCTTATCAAACTCTGCTCTGTGGCAGGCTTGGGTTTTGATCATCTTAGGTGACCCTACTCTAATGACAAATCCTGTAACCATCGGTCTCTAATGCTCCAATTTTATACATTGCTGATGCTCCTGCTGAAGCAGCAGAAACATCATACTAAAGGGGAATGGGCATCCTCTATCAACTAGAGAAGTTTTACTGTCGTATCTTACCCTGCACAAACATGGACCTGAGATTTGTCCTCTGTCTTATTGTTAAGAATATAGTTGGACCTGGGGATTCATGAAGCATGCCAGCTGCATGGGAAACTGGCATCATAAGTTTCCCGTAAATTCTGCTTATGAAACCCCATTACAAGCAGAACATTCTTCAAATACCTGAGAACCCCATGCTACAAATAGTTAGGGAAATAAGCAAGACCCAAAAGAAATCGTATATACGGCATGGTCTCCAGTATACAATCATGCATCTTTCTTTTCTATATTTTCATTTTTTTCTTCTATAGTAAAAAAAGTGATTTCAAAATTTATTTTCATCCAGATTCATATTAAGATATGGTTATTTATGTCATAAGCTTCAGAATGTTATAATGACTATGCCGCAATCTCTCTGGTAGACTAGGAACTTGATTTCCTCTCCTTTCTCCATGGCTTTGCAAAAGGCACACTGTTTCTTAGTGGATGCCAACTGGGACACCACAAAACCCTCACTGGCTTTTCTGAGATATGGCCTTTGGGACTGTATTAAAATTGATTCAATAAAAGACTCTTTCATGAATTAAACTCTGTAAGTATTATCAAACTCTCCTGTCATTGTGGAGATATTATACTTCCCTAATAAAGCACTGACATCTGTACAGCTCTGTGGAATCTCATCAAAAGTTATTATCTGACACTTCTTAAAATTAATGTGTATTGTGTGTTTGTGTATGTGTGAGAGAGGTAGAAAGAGAGACAGAGACAGAGACAGAGACAAACCTGTCCATCTGTACATATTTGACCCTGGAAAGTATTATAAAGTTGACCCAAATTGTTTACAGCAAGACATTCAGGCACTTTTCAATTTTAACCATCCCCTTTCTTTTATAACAGAGTATAATAAGGGATCTTCCCCTTTGGGATATCTAAAATATGTTTTCTCTTCTAGACGATGAAAGCTCCATTTTATTTATTATGGTTTAAGAAAAAGAGAATTAGATTCCCTCTGCAATATGTACCATGCCTATTGAACAACTGATTACAATATTCACATCTTGGTATTTATTATTATTATTATTGCTATAATGCTATTGGCAGAATGTAAAAAAAAAATGGAAATGCAGAGTAGGATAAAGCTCTACTTTCACATTGTGACAGCAGGCTCTGACATAAGCAACAGACTGATATTGATGGTGAGGCATAAACAACCATTACTAAAGAAACCATAAAGTACAGAAATCCCTTAGTTTCTTATTTGAACGTAGTTTGGGCATAATTGTAGTAATTTGTACATAATCTTCAACTCAGTAAGTAGACCGTGTTACAATAAATCAAGTAAAAGAAATTTAATGGATTGCCATTTGTGCTCTAAGTGTTAATGTTTATTTATCTGCTAAGATTAAGATTTTAATGTATTTGATATATTAAAGACGTGGTGATTTTCAAATTGCTCTCTCGCAAATATGCAGAAGTTATCAAAACTCGTACTGAAGTAAATAACCTCCAGTGAGCTTGCTGTGACAGACACAACACATTTGGCACCTTTCCCTCAAGCACTCAGCATTCTTTTACAATCTTGCTTCTGCTCTTTATTTTTATTTTAGTTTTTGTTGAGAGAGGGGGAATATCATTTCTTCTTGCCTTTTTAGTCAATCATTACTTGTGTATCAAGATGCAGCAAAACATCACCTCTTCGCGAGGTTTTTCCAGCTTCTCCAAACAGATCTCTTTTTTCCAATGTCTTTGTTCCCATAGTATCTTATACACGCCTTCATTAAAAACCAAACTGGATATGTTACTATGTCATGATTTAAAATATAATTGTGTGCATACATATGAATTTATATGTAATTTAGTTGCTCATTATAAAAAGTATTGAAGATATTCTCTATAGATACAGACAATACATTAGGACAAAATGTAATATAGCTGTGGAATGAAAAGAGGGCTAAACAAGGGTAAGTATATCTGATGTGGCCGAAGTTAAATGAATGTATCAAAATGTCTCACACACGTAGTGTGAGTTTAGTAGTGAGCAGAGCAAAGATAAATTTGTGATCTGCTATTACAAAAAAGTTCATAGAGTCCATTCAATGAGAATAATAATTTGCCCAAACACTAGGGGGTTTTCTTGTACCGGGAAGCTGTGTTTCCACTATGTGATCATGAAGAACAAATGAAATAATGTAATAGACAGGGTGAAAAGATATTCTTGCATTCTGCTAATACATGTGCCATGTCACAGTTGCTGGAGCAGTCCAAAGGTACAACTTATAATTAGCCTGAATAGTTGAGGGTAGGATGAGAAAAAAGAATCCAGCAATGGCATAGGAAGAGAAAAAGAAAAGAAGGAAATGAATATGATTGGCTGAGTGATGAGTACTGTGTGTTCCAGATATTATGATGGCTGCTTTTTATTATATTAACTTATTTGGCATCCATAAAACTATGTAAGATAACTATTATTTCAATTTTTAAATTGAAAAATGAAGGTCTACAAAATTTAAAGAATGTTTTCAAGGTAATACAGGAAGTAATAATCAGAGCTAGGTTAGAAGTCAGAAATGTAGAGGTAAATGATTTCATTATTTTCGCCCGGGTCATCCTTTTAAAAAGGAAAGAGACAGAGAGAAAGAGAGAGAGAGAGAGAGAGAGAGAGAGAGAGAACAACAGAAGGCAGATTTTATCAATTTGTTGAGTGTTTAAGATAGAAAAATTTAAATTATGGTGCAAGAATTGTACTTTATCCAGAATGCCAAATATATCTGTATGGTTTTCTTAATATTAACTTGAATTTTGTTGTTTATGTGACTTCACCAATTTACCATCAAATATTATATAAAATATAGGCAAAGATTTAGTTTCTAAAGTAGATACATATTAGGAAGTGAGCTAATAAATAGCATATTTCCTAATTCAATCTCACTGAGTACTTTATCAATATAAATATTGCTAAATCCACTCATTTCTTCAAATAAGATGGCTCTTTATATTTTTTATATTTAGAGCAAAAATATTTAAATTAGCTATAGTTTCATTTTTAAAATGGAATTGATGGTGCTATTTATCCCTCGTTAGATATCAATGCAATAAACATTTCACATGTTCTAATAAAAAACTAGCATATTAATGCTGTGTTATTGCTATCTTCAAACAATTAGATTGTCAATTTTCCTGTGCACTTTCTGTATTTATTGAATTACATGTTAAATAAGTTGTTGTCAAGCAATGATTTTAAGCAACAGTGCAGAGGCCTCCCCCTGCTAAGATGTGACACCTGGCATGATGTAGTAATTGGAAAAAGGGTTGAATTTAATGATCAATGACTTATTTGAGTAAAATGAAAAATCCATGAGCATAAAAACACTATAAAGCTCAGGAAAAAATCATCGAGAAAACCAAAGACAATATTGAAATGTTGCAAGGATGTGCTACCAAGTCAAACACCTTCACTTCTAAGGCACACATATACCTATAGATGCTCAGTGTGTCATTCTCTTAAATCATGAAGTTTAAAGCAAAGAAGCATGTGAACACACAACATGTAAAGGATTGAAACTAGGCTCATACCATTTCTTCATGTAGAGTCAGTTTTCACAGAATAAAAATAGGAACCATGATTTTGAAACTGAATTCTCCAATGTATTCCCCAAACAAAATTTGAAATATGACCAAGTCAGGAGATAAATTCTCAAAGTTTAGGGTGAATTATTAATGAAACATGGAGATCTACATATATCCATGTTGGTACAATAAGAACACATGTCTAATTTTAGAAATATACTGGATAAGAAAAAGTATTAGATCACTTTCTTCAAATATCTATCAGTCTGGCAATACAAATATTTAGACTCTAATTAAAAATATTAAACTTCAATAATGATCTTATGGTGCTTTGTGGATTGTGATTATCCTTATCAAACTAAAATTTTTCTCCAAAGTGAAATTAAATATGTTAAAGAAAGAAAAAAAACTTCTGACTTAATTTTAATTTTAAAAGTATTGAAAGTGACAAATATTTAATGCCAAATATTTTATTTTCTGTCTTCCTCGCATACTTAAACTACTGTATTTCCTAGATAGTTCTGGACGATACATCTGTAACTTACACAATAAGCATGTTTATAGCATAAAAAGGAGCTAATGTGAGTTGTAATAAAATTTAACAGATGAAAGCTTCCATTAAATTTTGTTTATAAAGTGTTGTCCTGGATCTGATAGTAAACTCCTATAGAAACCATTTTTAGAACAGCAGAAATATGACAGGAAAGAAGTGCACTAGAGTGTGCCTAATTCATTCCAATTCACAGAGTAATGCATTTCAATTCACACAGTGATGCATTCTAGTCTCCAACATGAGAATCCAATCTAGTTGATGCTTAGCAGAGTTGAAACAAACTCACAGCACCAGGAAACTGACAATGTCTATTTTGCTGAATAGAGAAGTACTTTAAATATTTTTTTCAATATTTTCTAAGCTTGGCTATGCCTTATTTGCTAAACTATACATTATGACAATAGACCTATACTACTCACAGTATAAGATAATGTCTTCGGTGTTTGAAGTCTTTACCTATTTTCATAGTAATTAAAGCTGGATAAGAGTCAGCTTCTGATGCTTATCTGATTTTCTGGAACAAGTTTGAAAACCTATTTATTGTCAGATGTTTGGAGCTTCTGGAAACCAGTTTGGTGCTTACCATGAGCAACTGGCTTATCTGTATTCGAAACCTCTTCTGGAAATATACTGTCACTGTACAATTTCAATTATTAAATGTCATCATAAAATTTTAACAGTATTAGTTTTAAGTATTAAATCTTTAGATTTACTGTTTATTTTCTCTATTTTTTGGATACATATTAATTTTGCATTAATTCTATGGGAATAGAATTCCTGGGAATTATTGTTTCCACATGAAATTCCTATTTTCCAAGCTATAAAAATTAAATACCAAAAGGACATTAATAAATTGGCAGTGATTGCCTGGGAGTTAGAAAAGAATCTGAATTTACATGATTCTAGCACTGGCAAATACATGAATCTCTCATGTAGTCCCTTGAGAGAGAAAAGCAGGGAAACACACAAACAAACAAACAAGAAACTACACCAAGAAAAGCTTCAAAAAATCTGGTGTAGAGGCAGGAGGCTTTGCATCAGTCTTGATGTTCAGCTTTTCACTGAAGAAGACAAAATTGGGTCAAAGGAAAGGTAGATAAGATTTCAACATTTAAATATTTCTACCTTTTTCTACCTTGAAAATATTTCTACCTTGAAAGCTAATTTATTTTGCCTGGAGGCTGGAGGGGGCATCTGATTCTTTCCATCCGTTTGTCACATCAAAGGTCATGGTGAAAAAAAACAGCCAGAGTCCCTTAAGTGTGTAGCTATACAACACATCGCAGAATATTTCATGCTCAAAAAATGACATTATTCAGCCACAACCCATCACAGACATCATCTCCATTTTACAGACTGGGCCATTTAAACTGCAAATGGTTAACTGACCTTGTAAGGTCAACCAAGAAATTTCAGCTGAGCTAGGGGTCAGTTTAAATTGTAGCACAGTGAATGTGCCTTACAAATGGCTTTCCAATTTGAAGGCTATATTTTTCTCTGGATTATAAACTAGGCATTAAAATAGTAGAAACTCTTTAGAAATTTAATTAGAGTAACATATCTTGCTCATTAAATTACATGGATTCAAGATACAATGTCATTTTCAGCCAATCTTCCCAACATACAATCTTCTAGGTAATTATAGTGTATTTTGTAATTAAAATGCCAATTTGATGTTAAACTATTGTATTACATCAACAGTAGACTAAGCTAAGTGGTATAACTTCTGCTTTAATGAAGAGAAAGGTTAGTCTATGTTCATTCAGCAAACATTTACTGAGTAGCTACAATATATCTCATCTCACAATGTGCAGATACTGGAAATAGACACATGACTAAGACAAGGACTCTGACCTCATAGTTTTCTAGAAGAAATGGACAAGTAAAGCAACATTGATAGGACGATGTGGCAAGGGCAGTAGTAGAGACATATTCTAGGTACTGTGGGAGTAGAATGTGGTGCACCTAACTCAACAAAAGAAAGAGCGTGAGCTGTCAGAGAAATGATCAGACCTTACTCTGATCTTATCATAAGATCAGAGTAATAATATAACCAGCTATTCATCCATGTATTCGACTATGATGTGATAACTACTCACTGAGTCTTAGAAATTGATATATTTGCAGATACACAATAGTGAAAAAAACGTTTTTCCTCATGAGGCTTATACAATAGAGAATAAGATAGAGAAGAAATAGTAAACAAATAAATGCATGTTATAAAATTAGGTAAGGAATGAAGAATAACTATCCTTTGATCTTGGCAAAAGGGATAAATCCTGACAAACAGGTTATTTTAGATAGAGATTAGGAAAGTCAACTCAGAGAAATTGACCAATATACATACATCAAAAGGATGGATGGATTAGTGATGCTAGTGTGTGAGGGAAGAGAGTTCCAGGCAAAAGTAGCAACAAATGCAAAACCTCTGTGGTATAAACGAGCTTGGCATGTTTTGGAGACTACTATGACACGACTACATCACAATTAGGAGTGAGATATAATTCTCAGTACGCCTTTACAGGATTTTGTACAGAAAAGTAACATGATCTCATTTTGGATGAACATGGCCTCCAGAAGTCTTGTCTCAATCTACACAAATGTATCCACAACAAAATTTATTGTACAGCATTCTGAATGGATTAATAATTGGTGCCCAGATTATAGACATATGGTTGCCATGTCTTAAATCCTCTATATAAAGTGAATAGGGTGACTACAGTATAAGTATTAGTTATGGCCACGGTTCCAATCTGTGGAATGAAGCCTCCAAGGGAACTTCAGATTTTTTTTTATAATCCTAGAAATAAAAATGTGAACTATTGTTTCTCTGGAGGCAGAGTAATCTAGTAATGAGAAATATTGGCTCCTAGCCAGGTAGAATCAGGTTTACACCCAGGCTTTGTCAGTTAAGTTAAGGAATGCTGGGAAAGTGTCTTACCTCTGTAAATTTTATGAGGATAATGAGGGCTTTGTGAAGATTAATTCAAAGCAGGTTTATAAAATTTAGGGCATGATATAGACTAGCATATAGTTAATGTGCACTTCATGTTAGTTATTATTATTCCCATGTATAGAATGAATATATTCTCTTCATGTATCTCTCCAACTATTCAAATGTATCTGGTGATGCAGGTCCTCTTATTCAACAAATATTTAATGTAAATGCACTCTGTCTCTGGCACAGTGCAAAGTGCAGTGAGGAAGAAGACATACTACTGGTCTCAGGGAGCCCAAAGTTTAATGAGATCATGATAAATATTACGGTAAAAATGAGCATGGTGTAATATCAGAATATAAATGAGAGGCACCTAACTAAGCTGTGTGAGCAAAAGAAGTTTCCTAGAGAATGTCCTACAGCATGACTAGGTTGTATTCTGATTAAAAATGAGAGGAAGGAGAAGAAGAAATGATTTGAGACAGGGAAACAGCATTGATAAAAGACAGCAAAAACACATTATATACTTAGAAGTATACCCCCCACTGAGCCCTGTCCCAATTCCTGATCCACAGAATTGTGAGAAAGAATAAATAATCAATATTTTTAAAAGACAGCTTTAGGGCGGTTTGGTATTCAGCTTTGTATAACTAGAACAGAAATTGTACTTACAAGTGAAGTTTTGTTATAACAAAATGTAAAACATATGGATCTGACTTTGAGATTGAGAAGTGTGAAGAGACTGACAGCGGAGGCTGGGAGTCCAGTGTGCAAATGGAGGGTGCAGAAAAAAAGAACCTCTATTATGTATGGTGCAAAATTTGGCAAGAGTGTTGCTTTAGGTAATGTATAAGATAGAGAATTGTGGATATAGGTAACCAGATGTGCCATTTGCCGTCTTTTAGCTTCCTATGATAAGGTTATAAAAGAGAGATGAAGTAAAAAGTAAATGCTCAGTTTTCAAGCAGAATTTAGAGAAATTATTTTCAACCCAGTACTTACTGGATTGAAACATAAAACTCTTTCTCATCTCAAGGCTATCAAGGGAGCAACAGATTCTAAAGGGTAGAACCAGTCTTATGGTAAATAGCAAATAAAGATTGTGGTTGTAAGATGCTTCGTTGAGCTGTCTGAAAGATTTAAGCCAGGTGCTCAGCTAGACCCACAGACAAAAGATGTATAAGAATCTTAAAGGAATTGTGCCATAGCACCCTGACTTACAGCCCAAAGAAGAGAAAGACTTGTCACAAAGATATATACAGCACGTCCCAAAAGTCACCATACACAGGGAAAATGGGAAATTGTAGCTAAATGTGCCTTTATTTACAAAATATTCATTACAAAATTTTACAAAATTTTTCCTTTGTATGGAGACTTTTGGGACACCCTGTATATATACATACACATACTTACATATATATGTGGATTTTGCCTAATGTTGTGAACCATAGTACAATTCATAGGAAACCTATGTTTTTTAAGTGAAATGTATTGATGAAAGCTCCAACAGCTTAGACTAAAAGGGAACGAGATGATTCAAAGCAATGAGGATAATGCGTTCTTGTCCTTTTAATGGTAGGAAGCAGGCTGAAAAAGATCTTCAGCTGCAAACACGATTCATTATTTATTTTAAAAAAAACAAAGATGAAAGGCTTGGAGGACATGTCCAATAGTCTAGAGCTATAGAGAACTATTCCCAGAGAGAAAACTGTGCCCACAGCAAGGTGAACAGAGACATACGTGCAGCTGATTTTTGTGACTGGTATGGACCAGCAACTATTAGGCACCCACACTATCTGTTTGAATGGGAGTTTCTTATATGGTTACCTTTTTACCTCTTTCACCATTGTATGTTGAGTACGTGGAAGGGCAGATAACTTGTCTTTAAATTCATAAACTTTTCTGTTCAAGTAACTGCACTGGAGGAGCTATACCTCAGGAATTGCAACAAGAAGCCTTATCCATGTATGGACTTTATTTAGACAACTTTGAGATTACGCCTTAATGGGGTGTGAATTTGGGGGATGGGGGTGGAGATACTTTGCATCTAGAAGGGATATTAGTTGTTGTGGCCAGATATATTCAAAGATGCACACTATCAATATTTTTCTTGTCTCTGTGTGTGATATACTCTGACCATCAAGAAATGTAGACTATATCCTTTCCCTTGAAACACAATGCAACAGGGTGCAGTGGTAGTGGCCGTATTTCAGTCCAAAGCTTAGCCTCCAAGAAGCCCAGCAGCTTCCATTTTTGTTCAGTTAACACTGAGTCCACAATTCATTGAGCAATTCCAAGATAATCATGTGAAAAAGCCACTTAGTGGAGAAATGTCAGATATGTGATCTTCCAGCCTAGCTCAGCTGCTGACTGAAACCAGTTGAGTGATCCAAGCCAACATCCAGTGGAGCAGAACTGCCCATCCTAGCCATGAACAAATTCTGACCTGGAAATTTTTTATAAATTATAAAATGTTGTGGTTTTATGCTACTAAATCATGGGGAGGTGGTTATTTAGCCATAGATAATTTAAACAACATTTAAAGGTGTAAAGATTATCCTGAGTAGCTTTGTGTTTTTACAGATTTTCTCTCTTAAAGGCCATAACCACAATCACAAGAAGTTTTATTTTAAAAAGGCATCCTTCACACTGGCCTAAAATTGGAAATAGCTCAAATCTTCATCAACAGGAGAATGGATAAATAAATTGTGGTATATCTATACAATATGATACTACACAGCAATATAATCAACTGCTGCTACACTCAGGGACATGAATGGATTTCACAGACACAGCCTTGAGTGGAGGAAGCCAGTTACAGAGCACTATATTTTGAATGGTTTCATTCAATTATGTTAAAAGTGAGAATACTGATTTCCCCCACATTATGGGGTATTTACTGGGAAAAAAATTAGAAAACTTTTAGGATGTTGAATGTGTTCTCATCCTTCATTTGAATTGTACATTTAACGTTTGTAAATTATCCTGTATGTTAAACTTGATTACTTTAGAGGAAAAAAGCTGCTTTAAACATCAAAACATTAAACAACAAACAAAAACATACAAAAGCATTCCTATACTTGCATATTACTATGAGGCAACTTAATTCCAGAGAGTTCAGGTGATTTGTCCAAGCTCATACTGCTAGAAAGCAGTAAAAGTAGTTCTAGTGCCTTTCATCCCATTCTAAAATATTTGTTAAAAGTACAGTAGTGCCTATAATATGCAAGTTTTCTTCTGGTTACTTTACTGTATTTTCTTGAAAGAGAGAACTTAGATTAGATTTTGAAGACCCTGAGATTTAAAGATCTTTAATAAGTACTGAGGAAACACAGTGGGCTTTAGTCAGTGACAGAAGTTTTAGAGGAGGCAACTCTGGGATGTTTTATTATAAGAATCCATGAGGTCTACGAAATGCATTTGGTAGAAACTAGTTTTTTTGTATGGGCCACACCTTACAGAAAAGCTGTGCTTCTGTTGCACAGGACAATAACAATGGCAAAAGACTGAAAATCACCTTGAATATTACTGTTAGTAGACCTTTTTATGACCTGACATTTTAACAGGACCATCTAAATGTTGTGAGTATTAGAGAAAGCATATCCATGATCTGAACTGATTTTAGTTCACAAGAGGTTCCATTTGTTTTTATTGAGGTTAATGGATCCATATTCACAGATCCATTAACCCCAGAATTTTTAAATGTTAAATCAGCAGCTTTAAATAAATGTTAACATGAGACACCAATTACTGATACTGTAATACCAAACAGAGGGCGAGATTTGGAGCATTGCTTAGGGAGAATATGTTAAAAATTCTGAACTTCTTTATTAGCAAGATAAAAGTGATGTAAAGGTATTAATATTTTGTTGGGTCAAAGCCAATAAAAATAAATTATTTCCCCTTTAAAAAATACATTTAGCAAATAGCTGCATAGTCTCCGTAAGACTTTATGTTTCTAAACTTTCATAGGATTATGGTTATTGTTATTAATGTTACCATTACTACCCTCGCAATGCCATTACTACATTAAGGAATTGATTTACTCAGATCTTATGACTGTAATTACCACATGCACTCATGAAACAGTGCGTTGCAAGGATATATGTGGCTCTTTGCTAGGATAGTGATTCTGCATACTGCTGTATGGAGGCTGGCATTGAGATTTATTTTGCTCTATTTTAAATTATTTTGCATCAACTATGTACCACAATGGAATTGACATTTAATCTCTGTTTTTATGGTGAAGGGAATTTAATTCAATTCAACATGCATTGACTAGATAGTTCTTATGAACCTATCCTTATTTGAAGTAATACTCCTGGTCTCTGGGGAATTCCTAGCATCTGGAACCAAGCTGTCCTGGTTCATATTCCAGCTCTGTTGATGAAAAGCTATTTAATTTCTTCATGCCCCAATTTCTTCATTCATTCAATTGGCATAATACTACCTATGGCATGGTGTTTTCATTGAGATATTGAAAATATAACCATTAACACTATATGTGCCGCATAGGTGATATTTATTAATAAAGCAACACACTTGCTTTAGAAAAATGCCATAAAATCTGATTATTAGACAAGACTGAAAAACCACAAGGACCAACTTTACATTTGTGTGTAGGGTATTAGGAAAGTAAATGCCTCTTATTCTAGAAGAATGTTTCTTTGTCAATTGTCTCTTCAGTATCATTGTATATTAAAATAATTTCATTGTGTTAAACAGAATGTATTATATATTCTTAGAATAATGGATACTCAATGACTCTAGGACTGCACAAATCTTGTTTATCAGGCAATCTTTACACTCTAGTACATAGTTTATTTTGTAAATGTTGCCGTATATTCAAAAGAACATGTTTGAATTTTGAGGATAGATTTCTCTCTCTCTCTCTAAGCCAAAACAAAACATACACACACATGCATACACACACACCATAGCTTAAATCTTAAATATCTATGCATATATGCTTAAAATAATACATATCTAAAAATAAAATACTTAAACTGCACTGTTCAGATTTTTAATATCTCTGTTTTTTTCAGTTTGATCTACTAATTTCTGTGAGTAATATGTTAGGATTTTGAACTACAATTATAAGTCTATATAGACCTCTCTTCAGTCCTGACAGTTGAGGCTTTACGTATTTTGAGGCAGTATTGCTGGGTGCATACAAGTTCATGTTGATTACAGCGTATTATTCTTTTACTTTATTTACCACAATATAACATCCCTTTTTGACCTTTTGAATTAGTTTTCTTAAATCATATTTTGCCATGTTAGATTGTTACTACTGTTTCCTATAGGCATATACTTAGGATATCTTTGTCCATATTTTCTGTGTTTTTGTTTGTTTTACATATGTCTTTGTAGATAATATATTGTTATATCTTGCTTTTATTTATACATTTTCTTTTAATCTGAGAGACTAGGTTCTTTATTGGGGGAGTTTCATCTATTTTTACATATAGTATTTCTGCTGATTTAAAACTTATCTCTGTACTTTTAACTGTTGCTTTCTGGAAACGTTCCTCAATCTGATCTTTCAATGCACTAATTTATTTTTGAGCTGTATCCTTCCAGCTATGTAGGTCAATGATTGTGTTCTTTCTTGTAATAATTATATTTTTTAGTATTTACCATATGATATACTGAATATTCATATGTATATGAATATTCCTTATATGATTTATTTTTCTTATTTCACATTGCTATTGTCTACCAATATCCTCTTTATGTCTTCATCGTGTCATTTTAAATTCTTTGTCATCTGGTTTAATGATTATGCCTCTGATGTTGTTCACTTTGATACTTCTTATACCTCTTTGTACTTCATAGGTCCCGGTTATTTTGACCTGGGAAGTCACATTTCCCTGAGAGTATAGCCTACTCCATCTATATCATAATATGTATCTGGAAAGGGCCAAAAGCTCTAAACTGTATTTATTTTGTTGAATTTAAAGTAAATGGTACTTTAAAACCTCCCTTGGTCACTTCTGTTTGCTGCCCCTCTACCTGGTAACTCCTCTCCTTAGGGTTTTGTTTTTACACACTCAGGAAGAAATGCTTTGAGAGAAGACAGTCTCATTAGTTTTTAATTTTGATAAATCCTATTTATTTTCTACCAGCACAATTGAAGCAGGAGGAATAGATAGAGAAGGAAATAACGTATATAGTAATTATGATTCCTAAAGATTAGTCAAAATCTTTATTGCATGAATTTGCCAGAGAAAATATGGTGCAATACAGAATCTTCTAAAAAAAGATCCTGGAGTTCATCTAACATCCATCAACAGCATTTGTGACCACAGAAGGCTACAGACACTTGATTACATTATGGTTTGCATAAGCATATTGTATCACATAAATTCAATTTTGATTTTCCAAAGAAAGAACATTTGTTACTTTTTAATGTGGAAACAGAGTTACAAAACTGTTAGATCATATTAAAAAGTGTCACAAACTATGCCCGAGGTAATAGTTCTTCAATGATTTCACAGACTTGACAAGTGAACCCTCGCTACACAGAAATACAAAGTCACTATATGTCTGAGACGTGGGAAGCAATATTTATATATTCATTCATCTACTCATTCATTCAATGATTCATTGAACATTTATTATTGTCTGCTCTGTTCTAGGAATTTGAAACACCATGAAGAAGGAAATGAGATTCCCTGCCCTCAAGGAACACATATTCTCCTTAAGGAGACAAAGGGAAACCAGTAGTAGTTCACAACTGCAGTATCTTATTGTTAAAGACACCATAATCTCACTGTATGTATGTGTGTATTTTTAAGTAGTACATTGCTAGTAATTTTGACTAAAATAATGGTAATGATGATGATGGTAATAATAAAAATAATAATAAAGAAGCCCAAGCTTGGCCTGAAATCTTACCGGTTAAGATTATACCACGATGTTATTTTAACACCTAAAATGGCAGCACAAAAAATCACTTTTCAGTTTTTCTGAGAACTCCATGTAAAATTTTAATAGTAGAAACCTGTAACAACCAAGAATAAATCCAAAAGATATTCTTATTTTACCCCAAAATATTTAGAGAATGACAACAGTTATCAGTATGTCATCTTCAAATAGAAAAGATAAAATATATCTTTAAAATGATTTATAATAGAATCCATCGCTGCAATAATTTGAGACCTTGGTATGGTAAAATATCTCAGATGTGGAGTGATAGAAAGCAGTCTATTTAACTAGATGATAATTAATTTAGAGGGAGATGCTGAGTAACTTATCATGTTTACTTCTAGGTAGCCCAAGACCATTTTAACCTTTAATTTTATTTTAAAATTTCAGAATTAAGTTCCTGAGCTAATGACACATCCCCCTGTTTTTATTGACCTTGCCTTTCATTTAGAGTCTACTCTTAAAACTTAGTGAAATTCATATCTATCCATATTGGAAAGCACTACACAACCATAATAAAAAACGTGAAGTCATAAAGTTAAAACCATTTAATCCTATTAAAGCCTCATTAAATCAAGGCAGTATTTATAGGATGGGACTTCATTCCCTCGTACACTAGCAAAAATCTGCAACTCGAGTCGATGTTCACGAATTAATTAGCAACTGCACTAAGGGCAGGTGTTTGACTGACATTTCCCTTGATCTCATTCCTCAAGGTTACACGCTGTACAGCCATGCAATTCCTTGCCATTAATCCTTAACCCCACCAGAATGTTTGTTTACTTTGTGGAATAAGAGCAAGAGCATGAGCTACAAAACAAATATGTAGAATGTAGACGGGTGCTTTTTTAAATATTTCTTATATTAAAAGATAATATAAAAAGGGGAAAAGGGGAAGCTTTGCATGAGCCATGTCTGCTATCTGTGTTTAAAAAAATTCCTCACAGATAACTTTTTCAAAAGTTTTCACATACATAGGCTAAAGCTACAAGTAAAAAAAAAAAAATGATAGAATTTTCAAGCTTGAGAAATTTGAAATATTATTTGGCTCAATGCCTTTATTTTTCAGTTGGGGAAACTGAGCCACATGAAAATTTTATTTTTCTGGAGAGATGCAGCCCACAGTTAAGCCAAGTCTAAAACTTTTAATTCAACTAGACTAGATTGTGTTTTTATTCTTTTTTTCCCCCCAACTATTGTGATTCTTCTGATATAAACCAAGAATTTGACACATGACATTTGTTATTTATGACTTTCTTGGCAGTGATGATAAAAACATGTTTAGGTCTTGAATGGCATGTGAATAATATCCTCCTCAAAATACTGACAGTGGTCAAGACATAACTTCAAGTTCAGGTTGATAGGCTTTTAACTATCATGTCATCCAAAGCAGTTGAAGGAGTAAGATACTTTTATGAGCTTCTATAGGTCATGCATAAGCATTTAGTTTTCATTTTTCTTGGCTGAGTTAGCTTGAATTTCTCTCCTCGAACAATGCTCCCTTAATATAGCAAAATAGTTTTGTTGACAATTGAGGTCAGAGATTGAAGGTGTATTTACCCTATCAAGTGCAATATTCGAATGGCCATGAAATATGCTGAAGTCTGATTATGACTTCTAGAACTGAAACTGATGTATTGCTTAACCGGATACTCTCTTTCTTCTGCAGACATTTTGCATAAACATTGACATGAATCTGGGATTCAAATTTTAAAGTCTGTTTTTTAGTATGTGTGTGTGAAAGTGCATTCTACTCAATTTGCTTCAAGTATTTGATTTATATATATATATATATATATATACACACTTATATATAAAACTACTGAATTAATCTTAGAAAATAATTTAGTCCTTTGGATACACTGTGGAGATGAAAACCAAAATAATAAAAATAATAAGAAAGGTATATACATGAATAAATTACAAAATTATTTAAGGACAGTATGTAAAAGATTATTTTCAACAAAGTTTTCATTCTATAAATATTATTTGTAATGTTAAAGAAAAGCAGAAAAATTAGCAAAAATTGAAGTTCTGTTAACTAACTCTAATAACAGAGGAAATTGGCAGTAGAGCATTTTAAAGGATTTTTTATTTTACTTTTAAGTTTTTATTTTATATTTTTAAATAATGGAGAAATATATAGGATATTTATTTGAAAAGTTATTTTAGTTATTAAATATTTATCAATGTGCCACTGTAATGATCTGGAAAGTCTAATTATTGTTTTCTCCATTTAAACTCTCTAATTCTAGAAGTCAAACATGTTACATAGAAATTTTTTTTATACAGGTAAGAGAGAAAGGACATGGGACCTTCAAGAAGAATTGCTCCTAGATCCATCTTTGTAGCTAGAACAAAGATCATACTTACTAAATTGTAATGATGTGACAGGAACCAAGAGAGGAACTCTGAACAAATTTCAAACGAAACTCAACAAGCTGATCAAAACCTACACCTTAATAAGGCTTTGAGTTCCCTGGAATTAAGAGACAGAAAGTTGAGGTTCATATAGAAAGTAAGTTGAATCACTCAGAAATTCAACATTGTGGGTAATAAATCCAACAGGATCCTTGGCACTATTGTATAAATATGAACTACACTGGCTTCGGAACAAGATTGGGTTGGCATCTTGGTTGCACTATTTACTAATTCTGTGACCTTTCAATTTATTATCCCAATTCTTAGTTTTCTTCCCTGTAAAAGGCAAACAACTATAATGTTCACCCTAAAAGGTCAGCAGTAGAGTTCCATGAGACAATCCATGCAAAATGCCTGGCAGTGTCCCTGGCTAAGGTTAGATCTGATGTCAGTGAAGCAGACAGTGACTATAATGATCATATGGACAAACAATCGACAAGCAAAAACAGAGAAGTAATCCTTCTGCCTAAACTAGAATTTGAAGAAGCGGCAAAGCTAGAGAGATCTGGAATAGGTGAAAATATATAATAACATTGAGAAACATTTATGAAAGGATTTTGTTTTTGGAAAAGTGTGTCCATCTGACAGGGAAACCTATATTCTAGGCTTCTTCTGAAAACTCATAAAAAGCAAAAAGAAAGTGCTACTGAAAATCAATTATGACAACACAGCAATTTATTTTATATTAAAAACTAAATATGTATACTTTGTGTGAACAGTCAAGATAAAATATTAATTTAGCAGAAATATTTTTTGTGTCCATTTGTTCTTTTGATATTGCTCGTTATTATGGTGATAATATTTCTTCTACTTTTTTTAAAAGTCCCTTTAGACATTATGTAATTTCAGGAAAGTGATAGCTGAAATTCAAACAAAGATGAAAATGCTAAAGTTAGTTAGATGAGATCTTTTGCAGAAAGCGACATTTTTCTAGGTTCAAAAGCCAATCCATTCATAATGTGAAATATGGAACTTATATTACTAAATTATAATAAGTAAGTAGACAATTTCACAAGTCAATATTATTAAAAACAAACAAGATAGCTCCAGTAAAGAATGCAACTTGAGTGCTGAAACTTATTAGTTTGATAATGATAGGGAAAGTGTATCATTAGATTAATTGAGCAATTAGAAAAACTCACAGCTGCACTTTTTGACAACAGGGGAAAATATTCACTTCCTTATTAGGGAGATATTTGAAAGAATATTTAAATGCCTGAAAATAATATCTACCCTCTTAGAAATTATCTCATACACCCTAATAAAGAAAAAAGAAAAGAAAAAGAAATAACTACTTCCTTTGAAAGTAACAAGATTTTTGATTTGTATTTTGCCTGATGGAGACACATGGCTACAATTCTACCACCTCATTAGTGGTTCAATTATGAAAGCCAGTAATAAATTTCATACAACTGAACTATAGACATGCATATAAAAGTAGAAATGTACAATACATTTTTGTGTATACTTATGAATAAAGAAATACAAAATCAAGACTATAAAAACAGGCCCTTGATTATCATCTACAACAGCTTAGTTTGTTGGATTATAAGGCCTTTTTAAATCAGCTTTCACAATAAATATCTGATAAATAAATATTTCTGTAAATTTCATTTTTGAAAAGTTTACTGTCTGCCTCATTATCACAGAGGCACTGAATGTGTTGTCAAAGGGTGCAGCTGTGAATTTTGCTAATTATCTAATTAATCTAATAATATATTTCCCCTACCATTTTCAATCTGAAACATTGCTATACTTGAGACTCTCCAAAAGAAAAATCAGAGTTGTCTTTGCAAATGAATAACGGAATTTCAGAATAAGCCTCATTTCTGGTAGACTGAAGTCCACATCCACACCGGGAATCTGAGAATCTTAATTTTTTTTAACCTTAAAATGGAGTTGGAGGAAATTTTCCCTAATTTGCCGAAATCTTATTCCTGTACTATTGTATTCATTTCCATGTTTGTTGTAGCTAAAAATTATTTTCCTGAGAAGACATAGAAAGTCTGATGAAGTTCTTGAAGATCCATGGAGAGAAATACATGCTTGAGAGTAAACATTAGAGTAAATATTCCTTCAACTAACTTAATAAAAGTTATTGAGGTCTGCACACCTCAAATTCCCTGATGTGTTTCTCCTTATCAAAGCACCTTTATAATTATTACATTAATATATTTTATTTGAGAACATCTTGTTGTAGCTTCCTGCCTCCCCGAGGGCATGGTTTTGTTTCTTGATGTATTGCCTTACAAGAATGCAATATTAGAAGAGGCATTTCATAAAGAGAGAAGTAAATAGAAAACAATGATTCTCTTTGTAAGGTTATCCAGAAAGATGTTCCCTGTGAGATTTCATGTTCTATTTTTCATACTTAGCCACATTAGATTTAGAAATTTTTCATTCCTACTTATGAAATTGAGGTTTGTTAAGAAAAATTCTCATGAATACATATTGTGGGTAAAACTGGCATCCTAAAGCAAACATGATTTGTATTTAGTGATATTTAAACTATGCCAAAGCCATATAGGAAAAAAAAAAATTCACCTGGTTTGTTTACTTTCCCAGCTCCAGTCACCTTGTTTTCTCTTTCACAGTCTTTCCTCCTCGTAACTTCCAAAAACAGTGGTGCCCAAGTGTTAGTGTGTATCAGCATCACCTTAGAACTTGTGAAAACAGCAGATTTATGGGCTCCACACCAGAGACTTCAAATTCTCTGTAGATAAGGGGAAGGCCGTGGTGGCCAGGCTTTCTAACATTTTAAAATAAGCATTCCACGTGATGTTAATCAAGGGGTTCCTCTGCGCACACTCTGAAATCTCATTTCCAGAAGCCATTTCCAAAGCATATTTTCAAAATATTTGGAGAAATAGAAAAGTTTTAAAAAAAGAGCGATTAGAGGACGCTGCAAATAAGTATTATGGAGCAATACTTAAGGTGAATGTGCAAAATAGAAACTAGCATTTCAAGCATGCTGTCCAAGGTAGAAATAGAAAAATTGTTTTAAATTTCTACTATGGTTCAAGGGAAGACTAACAGCATGCAAACCTCCTATTTGACTTCCAGTGAGAGAAGGAAAGAATTACATACCCAGACCATACTCTGAGCCTCTGACTCCCTCTCATTCAGAGGATGTTCAGAGGGCATTCCGACTTGGGTCTGGCCTTGCCAAGTTCCCCTAGTCTGCCTCTGTAGTTTACATAATCTCCTTACTCCTGGCTATACATGCCTCCTCCGGCAAAGTGTGAAGGCAACTTTCAGATCTTGTACAAAGCCTCCCAGATTTATTACCGGTTTTTCTGCAAGGAGTGATCCTACTCTCTCAGCCAAATCCCTGCTGAGTTTTGTGGATATTCATGAAGGATAAATACAGCATGTGCAGGACAAAGAAAATTTGCTCTTCCAATCACTAGGCTGGATTGCTCAGTTACGGCTGACAGGAGGAGGCAGAATTGATGCGCCCGTTTGATCATGCCAAACTCTCTCATGCTTCTGCGTGGACTTCACAGGCCAGTTGCCATATATTAGGACTTTAATCAGGAAGCAGCTCAACTGGGGGAGTTGAACAAGAGAGCGCTTCCTTTTTCTTTGCATGTTTACATCCTTTCATCCACGTTTTATCTAATTCTCCTTCCAAACAGGCATGTAGAGAACATGCAGGAATCCAGATGGCACTGGGAAAGTCAGAGAGATGAAGATTCTGTTGCAAACGCTTACTGTCCCTCCCACACCCAAATGTCCAAAAAAGCTCTAATAGCATTAAGCAAGCACGTGACGCCATAGACCATCAAGAAGACCGACATTCAAAAAAGACTATCCAAATTTGGATACCTTTCAAACTTGGTTTAGTAATAAAGAGGAGGTATTGATGAACTCTGAAATCAGCATAATTCAATTCATGCTTTCCCCAGAACGCTTCTGTATTTTACTAACATTCCTCTGTTGGATTGATGGGTACAGGACAGACTTTTAAAAATGTTCCTTCTGTAGATATAACCACTGGAACACATCATTTGATTAAAAGTATCAACATATTAAAATGCCATCTTATTTAAAGAAAGAGAATATTCACTTTGGTGGGAATGCATGGAACAGAATGATTTTAAGTTGTAATCAAATTTCCTTTTTAATCTCATTTTGACAAATGATATTCCCCTTCTCCATCCTGTATCTTCTTGCCCTCACATGGTTTCATGCACCTGAATTTATAAGCCTTCCAATTACTGATTGTCTCAGATCCAAATTATTATTCACTATAAAATTGTATTTCAGTAATATCAATTATTTTAGTATATCGAGTAATAGTAGATCTTTTAGAAAGAGTGCTTATCATTTTATACTATGCTCCATCAGAGTTGTTCTCCTTAAAATTACAGAAATAACAACTTTTACTAATTTATGTCCTGAGAACACAGTTTCCTTAATGGAAGAATGTTGTTTTCTAATGTGAGAGCTCTGTTTTCTAAATCAAGTAGTGTAATGCATTTTGCACTTTATGTTTTCCTAGTCATAAAGTTGTCAAATCATCTCACTTTGAGACTAAATAATTTTTCCCAAAATTCCTGTAATAGATAAGTATTTTGCTTTGAACTTGAACTTGTGCATGGGTAAGTAGAGATTCTCTCAAGTCATGTTCAAAATTTTTTGAGCCAAAAATGAAAACTATTTCTCTGAGCCCTGCTAGTGGTATATACCTCTTTGGCCCTGGGCAAATAGGAATTATAATTCCCATGTAGCAATTCAAATACTTGGATGAAACTAAGAGTACACTTAACCAAAAGTGACCTACAGTGCAGGGATATTTTCATATATAACAGAAACCCAAAGATATGTAATCCAGGGATTAATCCAGAGCCTCAATAATGTCAGGCACTGGTTTGGTTTCTCTGAGTTTCTCTTGGCTTTTCTCTCACAGTTGAGAAAAATTTGCAGCAATTCCAAGCATGAAATTCCCACATGCTGATGTCCAAATCAGAAAGAAGAGAGTAGGGATAAATGTTTTTTCCTGCAACTTTCTGTTTTCTTTTTTTCTTTTTATTCATAAAGGGAAACTTTTCCAAAGAGCTATTAGATAGGCTTTCTTTCTATTATGTCAAGACGGAGTTAGGTGTCCCTGTCTAAACCCGATCACTGGAGGAGTGAAGTGGGAGCTACTGTGATTAACTTAAAAAAACAAAACAGTAGCTGGGGATGGGTCATCTGAATAAAATACAAATTATATTAGCAAGGAAAAATGAAGAAGTGGCTGTTAGGTAGATAATCAAGATCTGCCACAACCCAACACCTCTGTTTTGTTGTTGTGGCTGTTGTTCTTTCGTTATTATTGTTTTTAATGAGTGTAGAAGGGTGGGAGGCTTTTAGTATTATGGGTAAGTTCTCATTGCATGGGACTGTCCTGCTTTTTGTAGGATTTTAGCATTCATGACTTCGTCCACCACTTGTCAGTGTCAACACTTCCCTCCGGGTATTGCTATAACCTCAGAGCACCACACCTTCCTAAATGTTGCCTGGGTGGTGGCACTGTCCTCAGTTACAAATATTTAATGTTCTCACCACAAAAATATGACATTGGTGAGGTGATGAATATATTAGCTAGCTTGATTTAATCTGTCTACAACATAGACATAGATCAAAACAGCACATTTTAGCCCATAAAACTGTACAATTATTGTCAATTAAAAATAAACAAGAAATAGTTTTAAAAGAACCACTGGCGTTTTACATATTTATTTTACTTGTATTCTGAGTATGTTTTAAAGGAAGGAACACTGGCTTGGAAACGAATAAATCCTTCTTGCAGTGGAATATCACAGAGTGTTTGAAATCAAGGTGCAGCTATTCTCCCATTATGTTACATTTTATAGATGCTTATCTATAGTCTCATTGTTATCAAGTCTTTGAGGTACACTCCTGTCTTCATCACATAGAGATATATGTGCACATGCACAAATATTTGGAAAAAGCAAAGACTTTAAATTCAAACACTAGCACTTAAAATTGACAGAGATTCATCCAAGTTCCTTATTGCTGCATCTCCTTAAAATGCATATAATTATACCAAATTTATAGTGTTGTCCTAAAGATTAGATAAGATCATATGTGGAAAACACTAAACACCATACCTAAAACATACTAAATATTCATAGATAATTAATTCCATCTTATATTTAAATATCAATGACGAGCAAAATAAATAGGTCCATGCTTTACTGCACCAGATAATAACTACTCACATTCCTGTTGCTCATAAAAAAAAGAGTGGCATGGGGTAAATGTATGTAAAAGATCACTTTCTAGGAAAAGGTTTGGAAAACTGCAAATCCCAGACCAAATCACACTTGCTGCCTATTTTTGTAAATAAAGTTTTATTGAAACACAGCCATGGATATTCATCTACTATTGTCTATGGCTGCTTTCAATGGCAGAGCTGAATAGTTACAACGTAGAATGCAAGGTCTGCAAACCTGAAAATATTTACTCTCTGGATCTTTATAAAAAAAGTTTACCAACCTCTGTTAGAGAAGACAAGTATTTTATTGGAACGTATACATCTGAGTGATGAAAGAAAGAAAGAGAGAGAAAGGAAGAAAGAAAAGAAGGGAGGAGGAGGAGGGAGAGAGGACAGATGGAAAAGAGAGAGAGAGAGAGAGATGAAAAAAAGAAAAATTCTTTGTTAACTTCTGCATAGCCTAGAACAATTTATCTGGTAACTTCATAGACTTCACTGTTTCATTTAATGTTGTTTTTTGTTGTTGTTGTTTACCTCAATTTGATTCCTTTTCTGAGTTGTGCATTTCTTTTTTTATTTGCTCCAGCTGTATTCTTTCTACTTGAACTTCTTGGCAAGCAGGATTAGTTGCTTTAAATAGTCTTTGGATTATATAGCATGGAACAGGTCATTAGTAGCAGTTGTTTTTGTGTCACCCCATTTCTTTCTAATATTAGAAAGTAAAAATGCTATCAAGGTTTTTCCGGTTTTAGAAGAGCCACCAGCAAGAACTCCCAAATACGATCTCTGAGAGATTAATTTGGATTAATACATTTACAAAATACATCAGGGGTCCTTTCTACATTTCCAGCATCTGTTTATATAATTTTTAATTCTGTGCCGTTGAAAGCTCAAGTTTTTAAGTTAATGTGTGTTTGTGTATAAATGTAAATGTATCAAGCCACAACTAGAATATTTTCATTATTTCGTAGGAGATACAGTGCCTTGAAGAGGAGACAAACATCACAGTTTGTATTCCAAATTGTATTCTGGGATGAATAACTCCCATTATTATTATTTTTTTGACCTGCCAATATTTAGATATGATGTGTGGTAGCCATTTAGACAGATTTTCCTTATCAATTTCAAACCCTGTCTTCTGGCTTCATACTTTGTGATCAGAAAATATAACCTACTTTAGCAGGTCATAAGTATATCCTATGTGTAACTAACTTTGCAGGGACACCTGTAGAGAACAAAAGCTCTGGTCTGATCTCAAGATTTGACCATGTGGCTTTATTTGCAAATAATTGACAACATGCCAGGGTCAGGAATAAAAAGAAAACAACTTGTTTTGTACAAATCCTGCCACTGATGAGATATCATCAGTTTTCCAAACACTTCCTACCTCAGAACACAGGAGGATAACAGCCAAGTAGAGAGTTTATTTAAAAGATTGTCATAAGCAGCAGTGTTTGAGATTTAAGCATCCAGCGCCCTCCACTTTGAATTCCTCTGGGTTCTCATTTCCATTAAATCTAACTTTTCTGAAGATTAGTTTAGATTAAATCCTAGAACTGACATTTGAGACACCTGTCCAAGACTGTACTTAATAAATGATTCAATCCCTCCCTTTGGCATTACTAGAATTCATCTTGTCTTATGCAGTAAACAGCAAACACACCAAATGAATTCACCGTGTGGTTGCTTAGTTCCAAAAACAGAGTTGCACAGAGATTTAATCCTCCAAACTTATTATTTGGATAGAGTGCTTTAAGCTAATGATTGAGTTACCCAGTGCCATCAAGTACCCATTTACTGGCAGGTGTTAGAATCCACGTTAATGACAGGGTTTGAGTTAGGGAGCCCATAGAGCAGAAACTCCTGCATGCAGATGCCCATGTGAAATTTGGCCCAGCTTCCAGGCCTGCCTGGTCTGTGCCCACATGGAATTCAGTGGGATAGACAGCACCTGCCACTCTGCCCACTCACCCCTTGCTGGGGAAAGTGGAAAGAGATGCCTTATCTTACATGGTGGGAGTTAGAAGCAGTGACCTTGAAGAAGCCATGGAAACAAAAAACAGATATTGCTGTTCATTCTAATGAGGCACTCAATGCTATTATTTCTATGTTATTCATTTCTCTTTTCTTTGTTGTGCTTACTCTTATGGTAAGCTTCTAAGATGAACGTGACTCTCTTGGGTGTAGATTAGAAATCAGACAGATTCTTCTATTTGGGTAGAAGACCTGTCTTTTCTCTTCCTATCAAGTTGACCTGGGGGAAGTCATTTAAACCCCTTGGGCCTCATTTTCCTCATCTATCAAAAGAAAGGCTTAGATTATTTCTTGTCCAAAGTCTGCTTTTAGAGTTAATTCTCTACAGTTATTTTTTGTTTCCTGTTTCATGTAGACCAGTGTGCTATTCTTTTCATTTTCTAGACTACTCTTTAGAACCTAAAAAGGCCCTTCCTAACCTGGTCCCTGCCCAGCCCTTGAGCGAGCTTGTTTCGTAACATTCTGCCACTCCTCATTCCACTTCAGCCACAGTGGACCTCCTGCTTCCCCGTGTCCTTACCCACGTCCTGGGCATGGACAGTTTCCTCTACCTAGGATGCTCTTCCCCAAAATTTCTCCCAGAGATATATTTCTTGACCAGCTGTTTCTCCCAAAGGCACACTCAGAGACTAGGATTGAGTATCAATAGTTCACTTGGGAGGTTAAGGCCAACACTGTGGGGGGGTGAGGTTGTGAGACGGCAAAGAACGGAACCAATAGAGAGGCACACAGTTGAGCCAGCCAGCCTTTCGGCTTTAGAAAAATGCCCGCAAAGACACACAGGAACTGCCAGCTGGAGGCCGGTCCGACCTCCTGACAATGTCTGCTCTGCTTTGGAGAGCAGCACCTTCCCTTCAACCGTTCTGTCTGCTTAGTTTTCTTTTTTCTCATATCCCTTAATAATACCTGAGGGTATATTGCATATTTGTTTACTGAACTGTGACAGGCAATATATTATAGTACTTGAAAACATAAACTCCAAAGCCAGGCTGCCTAGCTTTGAGGCTCAGCCTATCATTCTATTAGCAGTGTATCACTGTTTCCAAGTTTGCTCAATAATACTAGAAACTTCCTCAGTGGGTTGCTGTAAGGCTTTCACATAAGGCCTGGAAACAGTGCCTGGCACGCCGTGTGCACTTTATCCGTGCTAGCTAGTTACAATTACTTGCATATTGTGTCTTCCCACAAGAATGAGAGCTGCATGCAGGATCAGACACTTTTTGTCCTAGTCATTGTTGCTCCCCAGGGCCCAGCAAAGCAACCTAGTTGTGCAATATAGAATTGCTAAATCAAGCAGTGAATGAAAGATATTCCTTCCTAAACGGTAATTACTGCCTTATTTCCCCCCCCCCCAAAAAAAAACTCACCTTCAAGTAGTCCATTTCAATTTCCAATTTGCTGTCTAAGGCTTAGTTCAAAAGTCTCCTATTTTTCTAGGAATCCTGCTTTGACTTCGTCCTTTCCCTCCCGATTGCCTGGTTGCCCCTCCTCTGTGCTTCGATCCTCATGCCTTTATCACACTCTATTGTAATTATTTGCTTACTTGTGATTTCCTGGAGGGCGGAGAAGGTATTGTATTTGGGGTTTTGTCCCTAAGCACCCAGCCAAGTACCAGGTGTTTGATAAATATTTGTGGAATGAATGAATAAATTTGCCCAGCTAATCATTTTAATACTTGGCAGCTAATCCTCCAAATCCTGTCTAGATCGCCCTCTGCTGTGTATAGGGTGGGCAACTTGGGACCTTCAAAAGGAAGATGCTGTTTTACCTCCAGAAAACCGGAAATAGCCATGAAAGGACGAAACATGTTACGTGCCGTGGGTACTGTGGATGAACAACTGACTCTGGAATAGATGGTCAAAAAAAACCTTCCTCTTTTGCAATATATTGTCAAGAATGTGAAAAAAAAAAATTTTTTTCCCCCACTGGGGAAGAAGAAACCACACCGTTCTTATTCACGAACTCCCTCATGTCACAAAGATAATCAAAAGTTGTGTTTCTCTAGATTTACCTAGTGACTGACCAAAGGCCAGAATTGATATGCCAGAAGATCTTGACTCTTAGTATTGTCCATTTTTCTGTTTTTTTTTAAAAAAATCCCTCTGTTATTGTTGTCATTGCATTTGTAATTAATTTATTCAAACATCAGAGAAGGACCTTACGTTGTTTATTTATATTCTGTCAAAATAAAACCAAGTATAATGTTTGTATACATGTTAAACACATGTTACCTGTATCTGGAGTAGTTGCAGGGTAAATCAAGAGGTAAGAATTCTCCTTGACATTCATGAATACCCAGAGGACATGACAGTGACCCAGTATGGACGAAAAAGATAAAAGATGGGACAAAAACTTTTCAAATCTCTTTGTATCATGACTCAATTGAAAAAGATTCCTCTCCCAGAAATCAGAAAGTTTGGTTAGTTGTTAATTTGTTTTATACATGATTTTTTAAAATATAATATGAAAAGCAAGAACATTGGTGTCAATCTTAAAAAAAATATAATAAAGCAAGTGGTTCTGAAACAAGAAGGCTCAAATGCTCTGATTTCATTCCCTTTAGGCAAACTGATAATCCCCAATTTACTACGAAATGTTTCTTCGAGCTCGTTTATTTCTAATTGGGCTCCTTTGTGTGTTCAGGTCCTGGAGGGTTAGAAAAATTGTCTGATCTCCTCACTGACTACTCCTTGCCTCACCTTCCATTTCCTCTACCAATCCTCCCTTTTCTTTCTTGTTGTAACACTTGTTCATTAGTTCCGTATTCTCAGCCTCATTATAAATTCTTCTGTTATTTCAGTATATAAGACCAATAACCCTGACATATTTTTGTGTTATTTTTTCTTCCAACTATTATATTTGAGAAAGATGTAAAGATGTCCATATCTTACTGTCCTCTAGGTAATCAGTACTTTCACCACTGTCTTTCTCTTTTCCTTCCTTCCTTCCTTCCTTCCTTCCTTCCTTCCTTCCTTCCTTCCTTCCTTCCTT
>CAUYRT010063873.1:0-11224 GCA_963574885.1 Lepilemur ruficaudatus | reverse complement strand
AAAATAGAAAGAAATTAATTGGCCAACTAAAAATGTATAGAAAAAATTAGCCAGGCATGGTGGCGCATGCCTGTAGTCCCAGTGACTCAGGAGGCTGAGACAGAATGATTGCTTGAGCCCAGGAGTTTGAGGTTGCTGAGAGCTAGGCTGATGCCACGGCACTCACTCTAGCCCGGGCAACAGAGTGAGACTCTGTCTCAAAAAAAAAAAAAAATGCACTGAAATAAGTACACAAATACACAATTATAGTTGGAGACTTCAACACTCCTGTCTCAATAAAAGATATAGAAGAACTCAATAATAGCATCAACCAACAGAATTCATTGATATTTGTAGAACTATTCATTCAACAACAGCAGAATACACGTTCTTTTCAAGTACTCACAGAATATTTGCTATGATAGACCTATCTTGGGCCAGAAAATGAAAGGAATCTCAGAAAAATAATTTCTTTATAAAATCATACAGACTGGATTCTCTAACTACAATGTAATCAAAATAGAAATCAATATCAAGATGATAACATAAAACCTCCTAACATTTGGAAACTAAATAACATGCTTTTAAATAATCCTTGGGTCAAAGAGGATATCTCAAGGGAAATAAAATGTTCATTGAACTGAATGAAAATGGAAATGAAATATATCAAAATTTGCAGGACGCAGCTAAAGCAGTGCTGATAGGGAAATTTATAGCACTAAATATAGACATTGGAAAAGAAGAAAAGTCTCAAACAAATCATCTATGTTCCCACCTTGAGAATCTTAAAAGATTAAAATCAACCTCCTTCAACAAAAACTCAAAGGAAAGAAATAATAAAGATAATAGCAGAAATAAATGAAAATTTAAAAGAGAAGCACTAGAGAAAAATCAATGGAGAGAAGCAAAGAGAAGCAAAAATCAAGAGAAGCAAAAATCAAGAGAAGCAAAGAGCTGGTTCTTTGAAAAGATCAATAAAATAGACAAATTTTTAGCAAGACTAACCAAGAAAAAAAGAGAGAAGACAAAAAATAACCACAATCAGAAATGAAAAAGGGAACATCACTATAGACCCTGCAGACATCAAAAGGATAGATAATAAGGAAGTACTATAAAAAAGTACAAACACATACATTTGACAATGTAAATGAAATGGACCAATTCCTTGAAACATGCAAATATTGGTAAGTCACTCATTAGAAAATAATTTGAAGATCCTTATAATGATTAAGGAAATTGAATTCATAACTTAAAACTCTCAATAAAAAAATCTCCAGAGTAGGATGGTTTCACTTCAAAATTCTACCATGTGTTTAAATAATAATCAATAGCAATTCTTCACAATCTTTTCCAGAATAAAAGAGTAGAGAACAATTCTCAATTCAACATATGAAATTGGTATTACCCTGATATCAAAACCAGACCAAAAAAAAAACAGTACAAAAAAGAAATCTATAGACCAATATTCTTTCTGAATATAGATGCAAAAATCCTTAACAAAACATTGGCAAATAGAATTCATCAGTATATAAAAAACATTAAACACTATTACCAAATGAGGTTTATTCCAGGGAGGCAAGGCTGGTTGAACATTCAGTGATCAACGAATGTAATCCATCACATCAACAGGCTAAATAAAAAAAAATCATATGATTATATCAATTGATGCAGAAAAAGCATTTCACAGAATTCAACTCATTTATGACAAAAACTCTCAGCAAATAAGGGAAAAGGGGAAACTTCCTTAATGTGAAAAAACATCTACAAAAAACTACAGCTAACCTCATACTTAAGACTGAAAGAATATTTTACCCCAAAGATTGGCAATAAGGCATGTATGCCTACTCTCACAACTCTTATTCAACATAAAACTGGAAGACCTATTGAGCTCAACAATGCCAGAAAAAAATATAAGACAAGCAAATTGGGAAAGAAAAATTAACTATCCCTATTTGTAGTTGACATGATGATCTACATAGAAAATCCCAAGGAATCTACACAAAAACTTCCATAACTAGTGAGTGAGTTCAGAAAGTCACAGAATAAAAGATAAACATACAAAAATAAGTTCTATTTCTGTATACTGGCAATGAAGATGTGGAAATTAAATTAAAAGTATAAGATCATATGTAACTACTCAAAAATAAAATATATAAAAATCTAAACATGTACAGAACTTATATGATTAGGAGTATAAAATAATAATGAAAGAAATGATACAAGATCTAAATTAATGCAGAGGCATAATGTGTTCATGGATTGGAAGTTTCAGTATAGTAAAGATGTCATTTCTCCCCAAATTAATGTAAAGATTTACCTGAAATCTTATAAAAATCCCAGCAATATTTTATCTAGATATAGAAAAAGATTATTCTAAAATTTTTATGAAAAGGCAAAGGAACAAGGATAGTTAAAACAATTTTGAAAAAGAAGAATGAAGTGAAAGGAATCACTCTACACTATTTTGAAACTTATTAATATATTGGTACAATAATCAAGACTGTGGTATTGACTAAGGGGATAAACAGATATTAGTGGAAGAGAATAGAGAACTCAGATATAGCATCATAAATTTCAGCCAACTGATTTAAAACAATAATAAAATGTTCACAGTAACATAAATATTAATAAACTATTAATAAAATAATATAACAAATAATGATAATTTTTAGATTTACAGAAAAATAGTAAAGATGTTACAGAAAGTTCTTGCATACCTCAGCCTCCCTGGGACTACAGGTGTGCAAGCCTCTGCATCTGGCTGTTTCCCCTGTTATTAACACCTTATATTAATATAGTATATTTATTACAATTAATGAATAAATCTCGATATATTATTATTAACTTTAGTCTACACAATTCAAATTTTTTTAGTTTTTACCAAATGTTCTTTTTCTGATCCAAGATACCATCCAAAATACTACATTTCAGTTAGTTTTTATGTCTCTTAGGCTTCTCTTGACTGTGACAATGCCTCATTTTCTTTGGTTTTGATGACTTTGTCAGTTTTGAGGAGTACTGGTCAGGTATTTTGCAAAATGTCCCTCAGTTGGGAGTCATATGATTTTCCTTTTCATTATTAGACTGGAGTTATGGTGCTATGGTTTGGATATGGTTCTTGCCCCAAAAAACTCATGTTGAAATTTGATTCCCAATATGGCAGTGTTGGAAAGTGGGGCTTAGTAGGAAGTGTTTGGGTTTTAAGGGCAGAACCATCATAACTAGATTAATGCCTTCCCTCGATGGTGAGTGAGTTCTTCTCATGGAAATGGATTAGTTCCCATAAGAGCGGGTTGTTAAAAAGAGTCTGGCTTCCTCGGTTTCTCTCTTTTGCTTCCTTTCTTGCCATGTGATCTCTTTGCACACTTCCACTCCTTTTCTGCTTTCCACCATGAGTTGAAGCAGTAGGAGGCCCTCATTAGAAGCCAAACAGATGTTAGCACGGTGATTCTTGAACTTTCCAGCCTGAAGAATTGTGAGCTAAATGATATCTTTTCTTTACAAATTACCCAGAATCAAGTATTGCATTATAGCAACACAAAACGGACTAAGACATATGAGTTTCTGGGAGGAAGACCACAGAGGTAAAGTGTTCTTTCATCACATCATATCAAGAATACATACTATGAATATGACAACACTGTTGATGTTGACCTTGAACCTGGCTAAGGGAATGTTTGTCAGGTTTCTCCATTGTAAAGTTACTCTCTCTTCCCCATTTCCATACTGCACTCAAAAGGAAGTCACTATATGTAGCTCACACTTATGGAATGGGAAGTTATACTTCACCTCCTTTAGGGTGGAGTATCTAAATAAACTATTTGGAATTTTCTGCTGGGATGTTTGTTTCTTCTCCTTTATTTATTTATTTATTTATTTATTTATTTATTTATTTATTTATTCATTGATTTATGGTGATGTGGACTTATGGACAACTTTTTGCACTTTAGGATATAATCCAATACTATTTTATTTTGTGGCTCAAAGTATTCCAGCTTTGGCCATTGGGTACTCTTTCAGTTGTCTCCTGTGTCCATTTAACAAATGTGCATCATTGTTCTTCCTTCTTTCCTTCCTTCTTTCCTTTTTTCTCCCTCCCTCTCTCCCTCCCTCCCTCCCTCCCTCCTTTTCTTCCTTCCTTCCTTCTTTCTTTCCTTCCTCCCTTCCTTGCTTCCTTCCTTCTTTCCAGTAATTCCTTACTTTCTGGCACTACGAGACCCTCTATGCTCATCTTCAATATTTCCTGCCCAGTCCTAGAATCAGCCATTTCTCCAAGGATCCCTGATTATTTTTATTGGAGAATGGTATTAGAATTCAAGATCTGCATGCTGGATGTGTTTTTTGCTACTAGGGTATCACTACTTCTAGACCCTCTCAGCTGATAGAGAAAGGAAATCTATATGTGTATACTAGCATGTGTTTAGTAATGTGTATATATGCATATTTATAAATATGCATATTTCTATATGTAACTTGCCACTTCCTGCTTTAATTTTGAAGTCCATCAACATCAAACTGCCCCAATCTCACCTTAGTCTTACCCTGTTGATTGTCAACTCTGAGCCCTTATTTATAATGTTACTCTGCTTTGCCTCCTCCGGGAAACTTTCCTTGTTATCTCCAGTCTGCATTATGTGACCTTTATCTGTGCTTACATGGCACATGTGTGTCACTTTGTCACTGCATTGCTGTACAATATTTGAATGACACTTTGTCTCCTCAGTGAAGTGTGAGTTCCTTGTGGGAAGGGACTTGGTCTTATCAATTATTATGCAATCAGCACTTGTCTCAGGGTGTGTGTGTTCACCATCTTTCATAAAGGAAGTTGAACATACCCTGCACAAGTACAACTAAAATTTTGTTAATGAATCAATTTCTTCAAACAAGGAATTGTCTTTCTTTGAATTAAATGGTTATTAGATTTAAATAACTGAGCTGGAGAGTCGTTTTGGCATTGCTTAACTGGAATTTAATTGGAGAATCCTGACTTTCAATATAAGCAGAGGCAATGTGAAATTAAAGTTAGTTTCAAAGGAAAGGAAATCAAATCGGTTGGAAGGTATTCCAATTCCACCCCCCATCATGTCCCGCTACATAGCTAGCTAATAAACAAACAAAAACCCAATTTCTCCCTGATTTCAGTAGTGAGCCCCAAACATCATTCTCTCCTATGCCAGGTCTTAGAGAGGTCCTTGCCAGAATGTTATTAATGAAAAATATGGATTCTACTCTCTTTCCACAAACTCTCAGAGTTTGGCCTTGCAAGGGATCCCACTTTGTTTTTGCCTTTTTTCGTATTCATGAAAATAGAGCTTAGCCTTTTTTTCTTCAACTTTCAATCAGTTCTGCAAAGATTAATTCCAATTAATGCAACAATATTCTCTTATCTGTCATGCTGAATGCTGTCTAGACAAAATAGAGGATAGCTTCAGCCAGTTGTCTTTGGTTGGAAGGATTCTGTTCTGAGCCCCTGTCATCCAGGTGAAGCTGGCTGTGCAACTATCTGCTTTAGTGACAAGCCTGGGGCTGAGCTAGGTCAGGGATTTTGGTAACTGCCTGCTTTTTCACAATATTGGGTAGTAATCCTCTCTAAACTGCTGGCGTGGATTTCCATTCAAGTTATTTTGGCATAGTTATACTTTTCAAACCAAAACATATTGGAACTATTTTTAACTGTGGGGTCTATGTCTCCAGGATGACATAAAATCCTAATAATATCGACAAGAGTATTTTGAAAATCTGTTTTTTTATGAAAGTTTTATCTTTTGCTTTATTCATGTGAACAATTTATAATACGAAGTCTTCAGCCATTAAGATGATACCAATATATTTTGCTCTAACAATTCTCAGTGTAAACTTTCCTTGGTGAGAAGAGGTGAACAGTAGATCACTATGTAGGAATCAATAGTATCAATAAGCAAGAATCACCTTGTTCTTATTTTTAGTAGAATCAAAAGAGAATTCCCTTCTGAAGGATATACAGACTTATACACCAAAATCAGCAAGATTTTGAGAATGTCAGTGAGTTGTCATAAATGACTACTGCTCAGCAGTTCTGTCAAAGCAGGACCCATAAGAGGGGAGGCATATCCATCATAACGATTTTACCTTAAAAAACTACATTTTGACTTATACTTGATATAACTCCAACTGAGGGACACAGATTGGTATAAGTGTTGGTTGTTTTGCAACTATCATAGATAGGAATGCAGAAAAACCTATCTTTTTAATCAATGCATCAAAATCTGCAAGCTTTTGCTGGCCAACGATTGATTCTAATATGAAATGGTTGAGAGGAAGTTTACTCATCCCATATGACTCAGATGAGTTCTTAATTTAAGAGCAAGTGGGCAATTGTGGTGGTGGGGTGTGTGTGTCTATGGTGAGCAGGGGGAAGTGGAAAGAAATTGCAGCAAAGCATGGCATCTCAGTTCCTTCACTTGAGCTTCCCTTCTTAGCCCCTTTAAACATTCCCTCACCATATTTCTGCTTTCTGTCACTTTTCTTGTATTGTTCTCTGCCTGAGTCCCATCATTCTAGGCAAGGCCCAATTCTTAACTCCTTCCTTATACAACTAGAATAGATACCCATATGTTGAGCAATTTGCATGTGTGAAACTCTATGGAAGACATTCTACACACATGATAATGTTTAATCTCTGCAACACATTGTGAGATTGGTAGAGAGTAGTAGGAGATGATTTGAAATAATAAGCAGGAATCAGATGAGGTAGGGACTTGTAGGCCATGACAGCAATTTAGAGTTTATTCTGAATGTGAATGGATGTTACTGGACAGTTTTGAGCAGGGGAGTGATACAGTCTGATTTATACCATGAAGTGAATTCTCTGGATATCCTGTAGAATATTGACTAAAAGGGGTCAAAAACATAAGCATGATGACCAGTAAGGAGGCTATTAGAATGACAATGAAAAGATAATGGTACCTTATGTCAGGGAAGTAGTGATGGAAGTGGTAAGAAGAGTGTGGATTCTGGATATATTGAGAAGAAAGAGCTGACACTTCTTGCTGATGGATTGGATGTGGAATGGTAAAAGACAGAGGTTTAAGGATGACTCCAAGATTTTTGGCTTGAAGAACTGGGTATATGGTAGTTCAATTTATTGAGATGAGGGACACTGGGGGAGGGTTTGGAGTGACAGTGAAAATCGAGAGTTCAATGTTAGGCACATAGAATTTGAGATGCTTATCAGATACCAAGTGAAGAAGTCAGGAGCTAAGAAAAACAATTGCTGTACTACTTCTCAGTGGTGGGGCTACAATATTATAAGGAGCCATTGGCCTGGGGAGGAGGAATAAGATCAAAGATTAACTTTTTTTAAAAAAAAAAAACACTTAAAATGGAGTGTTGGTTGTACGTAGATACAGTTGGAGCACTATGTATGTACTCCATGGACTACTTTGACAGAGTAGATTTTTAAATGTAACAAGATAAGTCAACTTGAGTGGTAATATATTTTGGGAAACCAGCTCACTATAAATTGTGACTGTAAACATTATACTGTAAATGCTTTGTAGTTTTCCCCCAATAAAAAAGAAAAAAAAAAAAGACTGAATAATATGTCTCTGGTGTGCACAGTTCATTTCTTACTGTTTATTTCTTATTGTTGAGCTGTGATAGTTCTTTGTATGTTCTGGATATAATTCCTCCCTTTGTCAGAAATGTGATTTGCAAATGTTTCCTCCCAATCTATAGCTTGTCATTTTGTTTTAACATCTCTTTCACAGAGAAAGTAGTTTTTTTTTTAATGTTAATAAAGCCCAGTTTATCAATTTTCTTTTGTTGATTGTGCTTTTGGTATCATATATAAGAAATTAATGTCTTTCTATCTATTAATCCAAACTCACCCAGATTTTCTAGTTTTATTGTATAAGTTTTATAGTTTACATTTTGCATTAGTTCTGTGTCCATTTTAAGTTACTATTTGTGTCAGCAGAAGGTGTAAGGTTTGTGTCAGTGTTCAATTTTTGGTATGTGGGAAGTCCATTTGTTTCAGCACCGTTAATTGAAAAAAAGCTATCCTTTTTCCATGAAATGCCTTTGTCAAAATTCAGTTAATTTTATCTGTGTGTTTTCTATCTCTGGGCTCTCTGTTCTGATCTGTTCATCTTATACATCTTATCTTTTTGCAAATACTATACTGTCTTGAGAGTGACTCATTCAATTTTTTTCGTTTTCAAAATTATTTTGGCTATTCTAGTTTTTCTATAAAAATTTTAGAATTGTCTATATCTGCAAAATGCTGTGGTATTATTAATGGAATTATATACCATCTGTAGATCAAATTAGGGAGAAATGATATCTTAACAATATTCAGATTTCTAGTCCATGAACATGGTATATCTTTGTTTATTTCTTTGAAATTTTTGATTAGGTTTTGTAGTTTTCAGCATACATATCCTACATGCATATATTTTTGATTTGTATTTAAGTATTTTATTCTCTTGATGCTATTGTGAATAGTATCGTGTTTTTAATTTCAAATTCCAGTTCATTGGTAGTATATAGAAATATAATTTATTTTTATTCTTTCCTATCTGTATGTCTTATTTATTTGTTTGTTTGTTCGTTTGTTTATATTAGCCTTGCTGTACTGGCTAGGAGTAGGGTATTATGTTGCATAGGAATGGCAAGAGGGACATCCTTGCCTTGTTTCCAGGTTCTTTTTAGATGTCTTTTACTAGGTTAAGGAAGTTCTCTTCTAATCCTAGTTGAGAGTTTATATTAGGAATGAATGTTGAATTTTGTCAAATGCTTTCTCTGCATCTGTTGAGATGATAATATGGTTTTTCTTCTTCAGTCCAGTAATGCGTTAAAGTACATCTCCAGCAAGTGTTGAACCAGCTTTGCATTTCTGAGGTAAACCCCACCTGGTGTCATCATAGATTATCTTTTTTATGTTGCTGGATTTAATTTGTTCTTATTTTGTTGATAAGTTTTGCATTTCTGTTTATGAAAGATGTTGGTCTATAGTTTTCTTGTGAATTCTTTGAGTAATTCTTCATAAAATAAGCTGGAAAGTGCTCCCACCTCTTCCATTTTCTGGAAGACGCTGTGTAGAATTAGTATAATTTTTTCCTTAAATGTTTGGTAGACTTTAGGAGTGAAACCATCTGGGCCTGGGGTTTTAGTTTTTGATTTGGGGAGAAGGTTTTTAACCATGAATTCAATTTCTTCAGTAAATAAAGGACTACTTACGTTATCTGTTTTTTTTGTGTGGGTTTGGATAGTTTGTGTCTTTCGGGGATTTAGTGCATTCCATCTAAGTTGTCCAGTATACGGGCATAGTGTTTTTTGTGGATTCTCTTATTTTTATTTTAATTTCTGTGGGGTCTATAGTAATATCCCCTCTTTCTTTCCTGATATTGGTAATTTGTATCTTCCTTCTTTTCTTGGCTAGTATTACCAGAGGTTTATTAATTTTATTGATTTTTTTTTTTTTCCAAAAGACCCAGCTTTTGGTTTCATTGGCTTTCTCCATTTTTCTTTTTCTGGTTTCATTAATTCTGTTGTCATCTTTATCATTTTCTTCCCTTTCCTTGTATTGGATTTAATTTGATCTTCTTTTTCTGATTTCTAAAGGTGAGAATTTGTATTATTGATTGAGACCTTTCTTTTATAATAAAAATATTGAATGCAGAAAGTTTCCTACTATAACTGCTGCATTAGTTACATCCCACAAATTTTGAATGTGATATTTTAATGTTCAGTTTAAAATATTTTGACATTTTGAGACTTTTTCATTGACCCAGTGAATATTTAAAAATGTGTTTATTCTGAAATATTTTAGGGTTTTTTTAGATATATTCTAATTAATTGTTTTTGATTTAATTCTGTTTTCATGTAAAAATATGTGCTGTATAATTTCTATTCATTTAAATTAACTGAAGTTTCTTTTATAGCTCACAATATGTTATATATTGGTGAACATTCCATGTACACTTATAAGAAAAGTATATTCTATTGAGTGGAACATTCTATAAATGTCTATTAGAGCTTATTGGTTGATAGTGTTTTTCAGGTCTTTTATGTTCTTCCTGATTTTCTGTTTATTTGTTCCATCAATTGCTAAGAGTAGAGTGTTGGAAATCTTCAACCATAATTGTAGATTTACTTTTTCAGTTTTTATCCCATCTATTCTGAAGCTCTATTTAGTTGCATACACACAGGGTTGTTATGTTCATAGGAAGTGATCCTTTTATCACTATACAATGCTCCTGTTTATCCCTGATAATATTCTTCTTTTCCTGACATCCACTTTGTCTGGTACTAGTATAGTTTCTGCAGCTATATTTTAGTGGGTGATTTATGGTATATTTTTATCCAGACTTTTCCTTTTAACCTATTTATGTCTTTATATTTAAAATGCATTTTAATACAGTATATACCTGGCACTTGTTTTTTTATCTAATCCTAGCAATTTCATTGTTTAGTTTATGTGTTAGACCATTCCTTTTAATATTATTATTTGTGTAGTTAGATTAAAAATCTACCACTTGGCAGCTGTTTTCTATTTGTTTCATTTTTTCGTTTCAGTTTTCTTTTTATGCCTTCTTTAGTATTAATCATTTTTTATGATTCTATTTTATTCTGTTGACTTTTAAAAATTTTAGTTGTCTACCTTCAAATAATATATTGCTTTACATGTAGTATTACTATAAAGACTTTACTACAGTATGTGCACAGTTGCTCCTTTCCATCTTTTATGTTATTGTGGTCATACTTTTTATGTTTATGTTTACTGTCAATATGCAATACATTGTTACTATTTTTGCTTTAGACATTCAGTTATCTTTTAGAGCAATTAAAAATAAGAAAAAATAGTTTTATCCTCATCTATTCCATTTTCCTTGCTCTCTGTTTCTTTGGTTAGATCTAGGGTTCCATCTGCTATTATGTTCCTTCTGCCTGAAGAACTTCCTTTAACATGAATTGTCCAGTAAGTAGGTCAAGTGGCTGGCAATGAATCTCTTTAGTTTTTTTTTCTTCTAATAAAGTCTGTATTTCTCTTTCATCTTTGAAAATTATTTTCAATGGGTGTAGGATTCTGGATTTGACAGCTTTTCTTTTCTTTTTTCTTTTTTTTTTTTTTTTTTTTTTTGCTAATCTTATCCAGAAACACTAACTTCTTTATATTTCATATAGCTGGGACTGTAAATTCATTGGAGATACAAATTAACAAGATTAAAGGGTAGAGTCATTCCTGATATCTTGCACGTATTGT
>CAUYRT010063872.1:0-15906 GCA_963574885.1 Lepilemur ruficaudatus | reverse complement strand
TGTTAAGTGTTTTACTCTTTGTCACAAAGTTTTTAACTTCTCTTTGACAAAGAAGTGAGATATGAAAGAAATGAATAGCTACAAAAATTAACTCAATAGATCAAAGACCTACATGTAAGAGCTAATATAAAAATTCTTAGAAGAAAACTCAAGAGAGAAGCTTCATGACATTGGATTTGGCAATGATTTCTTGGCTATGATACCAAAACACAGGCAACAAAAGAAAAAATAGATAACTTGGACTTCTTCAAAATTAAAAATTTTGTGCACCAAAGGGCACTATCAGAGCAAAAAGGCAACCCACAGAATGGGAGAAAATATTTGCAAACCATATATTAGAAATTAATGTACAGAATATATAAAGAATTCTTATAACTCAATAACAAAAAAATCCAAACACTCTGATTAAAAAATGGACAAAGGACCAAAGGACTTAAATAAACATTTCTTCAAAGAATATATACAAATGGACAACAAGAATGTGAAAAGATGCTGAACATCACTAATCATGAGGGAAATGCAAATCAAAACCACAAAGAGATAACTACTTCACACCAGAAGAGAAGAGATGAGAAAAGAAGAGAAAAAAGAAAAGAACAGAACTCAAAAAATTAAACATATTTTATCATAAGATCCAACAATTCCATTTCTGGGTATATCACCAAAGAAACTGAGAGAGTCTTGCACTCACCTGGCTTTAACAAGGAACTCCCCAAGTGGGCAGACTAGACCTTCATCATAGCCCAATGGTAAGGAGCAACCCTCCCACTTCTATAATATATTAATATCAGTAGAGGCCACATGGAGAATAATAACAAAGTGTCCCTACCCCTCCCAGCCAGGCAGTTGTCAGCAGCAGCTTAAAGGGAGCCTGAACTTTATCCCCACCCAGGACAAGGCACCCCTCCTGCTCTATGTTGTAAAGAAAAGCCAGATGAGGAAGATAGATTTCCATTCCCACCTCCCAGTAATAAGGGAGTGCTCCCCTTCCCCTTACTGGCATAGCATCAGAGGCGGTCTGTCAAAACAGAAGATTTAAATAAGAACCAGTCTCATAACATAGTATCCAAAATGTCCAGGATATGATCAAAAAGCACTTGTCATACCAAGAACCAGGAAAATCTCAACTTGAAAGAGAAAGACAATCAACAGATGCCAAAAAGATCACAACAGATGTTGGAATTATGTGACAAGGATTCTCAAGCAGCCGTCACAAAAATGTTTCAATAAGCAATTATTAACAGGCATGAAACAAATGTAAAACAAAAAGTCTCAGCAAAGAAACAGCAGATAAAATATAGTAACTGAAATTAAAACTTACTAGTTAGGCTCAACAGAGAATAAAGATGGTAGAAGAAAGAATCAGTGACTCTGAAGATAAAAACTATAGAAATTACCCAACCTAAAGGAAAAAATAGCTTTAAAAAAATGATCATTGGCAAGCACCTGTAAGACAACAATAAAAGATGAAACATTCACATCATTCAAGGCCTGGAAGAAAAGGAGAAATAGGGCATGTTTGGAAAAAGTACTCGAAGAAATAATGGCTGGAATCTCCCCAGATTTGGCAAAAGACATAAAACAAGAGGCTAAGCAAACCCCAAAGAGGATAAACCTAAAGAAATCCATGTCAAGACACATCATAATCAAACTCCTTAAAAACTAAAGTGAAAAATTTCTAAAGTAGTGCGGAATAAAAAAATAGCTTACATATGATGGCAGAGCAATTCAAATGACAGCAGATTTCGCATCAGAAACCACAGAAGCAGAAGATGTGGCACAACACTTTTCAAGTGCGGAAAGAAAAGAGCTCTCAACCCAGGATTATATATCCAGAGAAAATATGCTTTAGGAATCATGAAGAAATCAAGATTATTCTCAGCTCAAGGAAAACTAAGAGATTTGCTGCAAGCAAACATAACCTAAAAGAGAATGGCTAAAGGAAGTCCTCTAAATAGAAATAAGAATGTTAAGAAACCACTTTATATTAACAGTGAAACGTGCTATTTAATAATTATATTCTATGATAATGTATAAATATGGTATACATACACACACAGAATGAGAAATTATTCAGCCTTAAAAAGGAATAAAATCCTGGTCTGTACTATAACATGGAGAAATCTTAAGGACATTATGAAAAAAGCCAGCCACAAAAAAACAAATACTATTAATACATGGAGTACCTACAGTAGTCAAATTCATAGAGACAAAGTTGAATGGTGGTTGTCAGGGGCTAGGGGAGGGAGGGATTGGGAGTTGTTTAATGCGTACAGAGTTTCAATTCTGTAAATTGAAGAGTAGTTCTGTAGCTGGATAATGGCGATGGTAGTACAAAAATGAGAGTGTACTTACTACCACTGAACTGTACACACTTAAAAAGAGTTAAGATGGTAAATTTTACCATAAGTACTATTTTACCACAATTTTTAAAAATAAAAGATTTTTTTAAAATGAAATAGCTCATTATCATAAATTTGTGGAAGTAGCCAAATTGTCTGTAAATTGGGTTTCCAATGCATCTGCATTACAAACACATGCTATGCATATATTATGGATATGCATAAATATATGTATAAGCATAAAATAAATTTCTATTTTTTCCTCATAAACCAAAAAATAAAAAACCTGCCTATTTGTTAAGGGCTTTCATGAGATTCTGGTGTATATACACGTATCTGCAGAGAGAAATAGATATAAAATAAATACAGAGTTTCACTCATATATGTGTTTGTGCTTATATTTTCTAGCTTCTTCCACTGAGAGGAACTAGAAGCAATGATATCTCTATAACAATAAGCACAATTAACACCCAGATCTCGGTTTCTAAGTACCATTCTCTACAAAGAGGATCTACAGGTCTTTGTAGATGGCTGATTTTAGAATTAGCGCTGAGAGATTGTAAGAACTTGGAATATTGCACTGATAGAAAGCAAATGCTCAAAGAACGGCATGCTTATGTCAGGAGAACATAAGAATCAGTTGAAAGGGCTCTCACTGGCCAAATATGGAATAATTTAAAATAAATAAATGATTTATTCAATGTAAAAGTTAACATTAAAAATACTGCCATATAGAGTGGCAAATACATGGCTAAGAAGTATTCTGAAAATTTAAATAAACATGTCTTATTTCCTAACTAATATTAAAATACTGATGATGGGCAGTAAGGATTAGAGAATGGCTATAATTAGCCTAAGACTCCTTAAGGACCCTTTGGAAAAACTAATTTTCAGTATTTAAAACTTACTTTGTTTACTTAAAATCTAAAGTGTTAGTTACACAAGTTTTTTTATTAATAAAAACAATATTTAATATATTAAGAATGTTTAATATAAAAGTGAACTTATTTTATCACATACAGAAATGTATATTCTGATAAAAATAGTAATTTTCACCAACAAATCTCATAGGGAAATGGCAACTTACTAGAAATATAAAAAGAGATGAGTATAACATTATAGCAAATCCAATAATATATAAAACTCATTACAATTCTCATGCATGTTACAAAGGGGGCGGGTATCCTAACCTCTTTAGAAATGTAAAATTAAGTAGTTGTTTGCTATAAAAAATTTCATTTTCATTTGCAAGTAAAATTGGAGGTTTCACAAATAACACTGATGACATATTTATTTTTAACCAAATAATTTTTTTACCCTCAGATTTTCCTTGCTCAGGATCTGAGCATCTGGTGTTTTGTCGTCATTGTCTTTTTCAAGGGACTGGTCTTCAAACTCCTCTCTGCTTTTCTCAGCATCTTTAGAGTCATTATTCTCATTCTTTTGTTTTTCTATTTCTTCTGGGCTTTTAACAGTATCAATGTCTCCCTTTTTGACTCTTATGGATTCCAAAATTTCTTCATTAGCTGCTGCCAGAAAGGATTTGTTACTGCCCCGAGTCTTCTTGGTCAGGTCTTCAGTTATGTCCATGTGCCGGTGAATTTCTTCACGCATTTCTTCTAGAGTTTTGCAAAGTTCTGTTTCCCAATAATCTTTGTCTAGACAATCAATTAATTCTGCAAGCTGGACCTTTGTATTTGTGCTGTAGTACCAAATTTTCTTTTCGTTTTCATTTTCTGTGTCTTCTTCTCTCAAAATTCAGAGCCATGTTGGCAGTACTTGGTGGAGGACAGTCTCAGTTACAACTCAATCAACTTCAAGATCATCAGTGTAGGCCGGGAGCGGTGGCTCACGTCTGTAATCCTAGCACTTTGTGAGGCCGAGGCGGGAGGATTGCTCAAGGTCAGGAGTTCAAAACCAGCCTGAGCAAGAGTGAGACCTTATACAAGTTTATTGGCAGAAAGCTATGCTCTTAAATCAAATTTAACAAGTTTGATCATTTTTTTAAAAAAATCTTGTCAACTTTTTATTCAGTGAACTTATAATATTCAATTTAGAAATAAATACGTAAATGAAAGATAAGAATAAAGATATCATCAAATTTTGATATGAATCAAGTTATCATTTTTTAGCCTTTTTTCAGTTTTTAAGTTTTTGAGAATCAAATCGGTTACTGTTTCTATTTTTGTGATTTAATGTTTTGAATGTCTCTATTTTAAAGTGGATAAAAATTGAAATTAAAGTGCATCATTAAAATATATCATGTTTCCCATGACTAGTCTAATTTAAAAATCAAATCACAGCATTTCTAAACAGTCAAGCCTCTCTAATGAACATCTCTATGAATCATCACAATCAGAAAATGATGCAAACTACATTTTACTGACATAAAAATTCAAGACTTTCTTAGTATCCACTTTATCTTCAACTCCATTCCCACTAGTATCCCTCCACAAAGTCCCCATATGGCTCAGTCTTAGCCCTAGCTTTCCATCATTGTCAAATTATATCAAGAATGTATAGTTGTCGGCTTAAATTTCTCAAATTGTATTTCATTTTATAAATCCAGGACTTGTATCAGTTTTTTAAAAAAATATATAATTTATCTTGTGTTTTATATTCTCAAAGAAAACAAACATGTCAAAGAATGAGAGAACACTGGTCAGGAATATATAAATACTTCAGAAAATCATAAAGATACAACATGAAGATGAATAAAAACCACAATGTATATAGTAAGAAACATAAGCAAATTCTTATGTATGATTCTGCTTAGCTAAGAAATAAAAAATGACTATTTTACAGTCTTTACTACTAAATATAAACCACAGAAGTAGAAAGTCTAAGTTCTTTACAGAGTTCCCTAAGCAAAATTATTCATTCAGAAAAATAATTTCATAGTGTGTTGTTACAGCTGATCCTTTGGGAAGCATAAAGTATGCCCTTAAAGCTTTTAAAGTAAATTTCTAGAAACTGATCTTGAAACTGAAAATTTTGCAAAGTAATTTTAAATTCTGAATATTTTTTAGTGTGATATGGACTTTTACTCTATTTAAAGGAAGTTTGATGATAATCACTCCCTGCTTTAATTTGCTTTCTGAATTCAAATAAATCTTCACATATGAGATTTTAAAAAAAAGACTTTGTACCTGTCATAAAAGCTTAGTTCAAAACACTACAAATTATAAGTGGATTCTACTTTATTATTCTAGTTAAATACAAATTCTGTAGTAAACTAATTTGTATTAACAGGTGTTGTTCAATGTACCATGGTATGGATTTTCTAAATTTAAGCTAATAAACAACATAACATAAACTGCATGTCAATGTATGACATTTGTTGCTGAATTATAAAGCATAAAAAACACCTAAGTAATAAAATATAATTAGGTTGACTTGTATAGAGCATGCTTTTAAAATTTTGTAAAAATACGTATTTTTGTATCTGCTCTCTGTGCTTTAGTCTTAGGGTGTCCCTCACATAACTGCATCCCATTTTCTTCTAAAATAGTCACAAAATAAGCTCCCAGAACCCCGTAGTATTACAATTAGAAAATAAATACATAAAACTCTTTTGAACCTATGTAACTCATGTTTAGCTGTTGCAACAAATTACATCAAGCACTCATTCAATTAGTAGGAAAATGTAAAGTTTCAGAACTTCGAAAGAATAGTTTACAATCTATTTAACTACGATCAACATGTTCTATTTCACAATTAAAAAACAATCCACTAGATGGCTCATCACACATGACAGAATTATATTTAAAACTGGATGGACCTTTGAACATCAGATCAAGTTCCTTATTTTACAGATGAAGAAAAGGATTTAGAAACCTGAAGTGGCTTGTCGAAGGTCACATTTGAACACAGTCTCCTAAGTAATACAGGCCTTACGACTTTATAATGTTGACACGTTTGTGACATTAAAACTGCAATGGCATTATTTTACTTCTCACCTCTATCCTAATACTCTTCCCACTTCTACCTTACTTCTTTTAATAGTTGTTCTAGTATTGGCAATGGGTAACCCACTAATAATATACTGCAGGTATCTAAACTTAGAAAGTAAAACTCAGGAGACGAAATAATATGTCCTTCACTATTCCTGTTATCTTTATTTTTGATTACAGCTAAGATTTCCTCTTTGCATAGGCTGTTGTTGACAAGCAGTGACTCAGCTTGTACACAACTGACTTGTTTACAGGTTTTAAATGTTCTGCTGCATTGTTACTAAATCCAAAGAGCTCGTTTTATTATCTGTTACCATGCATTTTATTCAAAAGCATGGAATCATTTTAAAGTAAAAATATTACATTTTTATAATACTCTGAACATGAAATTATACAACTGAAAAAAATGTTAAGGTTACTTGACACTATTTAAAAACTTCATTTCCTATTAGAGTAGCCTTGGATACAAGAACAACGCACCGCAGAGTCAAAAGATCTAGGCTAAGGTTGCTGCTTTTCTTTTAGTTGTGTCATCCTATGCAAATCACTGAACTTATCCCCAACTCTCAGGATCCTACAAGTAAATATATCCTCCACACAGAGTTTCTCTATCAAAAAAGAGAGAACTTGTTGAAAATGTTCTGTAAATTATTATAGAATTATCAGTTAGTATCCTTAAAATATATTTAAGAAATATATAATTCTTGCATATAATAAAATTTATATTATAATTTCAATACTTAAATTTTCAAAATATTATCTTTTGGGGGTATAGATAAGAGGAATTTCATCAGATGAGAAAAATCTGCAAAGATCTTTTGTTTTCTGATTGTATGGCCTCACAAAGTTTAAAAACCTGCATGAGAAAAGAAAGCTTATGTAGAAATATAATTTAGAGACAACTCCTTTATATGGTCTCACTCCCTCATTTGACAGATGAAAGAAGAAAAAATTAAAGAAAAAGGTTAAGCAATTAAGGCAAAGTCAAACCACTGAGTTTTCTGATTCCCAAACCATTGTCCTTTCTGCCAGACCAGGTACCACCCCAATCCCTTTCTCAAATAGCCTACCAAAAGTATAAACAGTACCATTTAACATTATCATCAGTTTTCTCTACGTAAATCACAAACTCCTTGAGAAGAGATTCTCTTCTTATTCCTCCCTCTCCTATCAGTACCTAAGCAAAACCTTAAACATAAAATACTTTCATAAAGTATATTAGATTAAGCTCAATAAAAAACCAGTCTTAATCACATGAAAAGACTCTCTACATCATTAGTCATTAGGAAAATGCAAATTAAAATAAGGAGATACCACTACACATTTACCAAAATGGTTAAAAAACAAAACTAAACCTAAAAAAAAACAACCCACAACTGACATTGCCAAGTACCAACAAAGACACAGAGCAACTGGAATTCTTATACATTGCTGATTGTAATGCAAAACAGTACAGCCATTTCAGAAAACAGTTTGGCAGTTTCTTACAAAATTAATCATACACTTACCATATGAAGACATACGTCCACCCAAATACTTGTACACAAATACTTATAGTTTTATTCAGAATCATCAAAAAGTAGAAACAATCCAAATGTCCATCAGCTGGTGAATGAGTAAACAAATTGTGGCATTCAGCAATAAAAAGGGATAGACTACAGACAGAAACAACTTAGATGACTCTCAAGTGCTTTATGCTAGGTAAAAGAAGTCCAACTCAAACTGCTACATACCATATGATTCCATTTATATGATATCCTGGAAAAGGGAAAATACGAGGACAGAAAACAGATCAGTGGCTGCAAGAGCCTGGGTAGGCAAAGGGGGTTGACTACAAGAGACATGAGAGAACTTTCTTGAGGTGATAGAAATATTCTATATCTGGATTATGGTGGTGGTTATACAAGTGTGTAAGTGTGTTAAAACTTATAAAACTGGATGCCTTAAAAGGGTGACTTTTACTCTATGTAAATTATATCTCAGTAAACTTGACTTTTAAAAAATGGTCTTATTCAAGTTCTTCCACTGACCCTAAGTAACTCATTGAGATTTTATGGCTTTTATAGTTTTTCTCATCTAGAAAATGAAGGTGCTGTAATACCTAACTGCGGTCTCCCTTCCAGTGTTTAAACCATATTACTCAATTATAGAAACACTTTTGTGTCATGTCTATTTTTCTTAGAACACTTAAAATTAGATTTATGTTATGTTAATGGTAAATAATGTAATGGTAAAAAGTAGTTCAAGACGTGAATTTAAAATGTCAAAATTAAAACAATAAGATTGCTCAGATGTCTTTTAATAAGAGGCGTGGTTATTACATATCAATTTTTTCACCATTTCCCTTTTTTTCCCCTTCATTTTTATTTATTTATTTATTTATTTTGAGGCAGTCTCACTCTGTTGCCCCAGCTAGAATGCTGTGGTGTCAGCCTAGCTCACAGCAACCTCAAACTCCTGGGCTGGAGCAATCCTTCTGCCTCAGCCTCCTGAGTAGCTGGGACTACAGGCATACGCCACCATGCCCGGCTAATTTTTTCTATTTTTGGTAGAAACTGGGTCTCACTCTTGCTCAGGCTGGTCTCGAACTCCTGAGCTCAAACAATCCGCCCGCTTCGGCCTGCTTCAGCCTCCCAGAGTGCTAGGATTACAGCCATGAGCCACTGTGCCCGGCCACCATTTCCCTTTCATTATCACAAAGTACTATAAATAGATATAAAAGAATAAATTACACAATCTGGTATAAACTTAAAATTAAAGACAATAAAATTAAAATACCTAAACATATAAAAGGGTAGACACTTTAGAAAATGGAGGAAATGTACATAAATTCATTGATAGCTTATTTATATTTATCAAAGCAATATGTTATCTTTTAGGAGATAAGTCATATAAAAATTCTAATTTTTAATGCAACCTGGAACTGGGGTTGTAATCCAGAGCTCTTTTTGATTAAATATTATTTTATTTTTATTAAATATTATTTGGAATATTAGGGATATTCCTAGGAAGATTTTATTAATTCCCAAATTAAAAACATTCTTTGTGGTGTTCTCAGTTCCTGCGCTGCTACTGCCACCACCAGAGGCATCAATGTCTAGCACAATGCCACCTCTAGCTTGCTGAATTCAGCCAAAAAGCAGGATAGGGGGTAAGTTCCCTACAGCTCCTACCAAGCCAAATGCTCACGAATAGGCCAGCAGTAAAGCACTCAGGAAGCAATTAGCTAAAAAAGCCACTCACAAGAATGTGTTGTATACTGGAAAGGTTAAGAAACCACATCATTACAAGCCTTGTACTGTGGCTCTCAGTGAAAATCAGAAGTATACTGAACTTCTCACTTGCAAACTTCCCTTCTAGCATCAAGTGCGAGAAATTGCTCAGGACTTCAAAACAGATCTACGCTCCCAGAATCCAGCTCATGACACTTCTCTGGAGGCAAGTGAGACCTATCTGGTTAGCTAATCTGAACACCAACTTGTGTTATCCATATCAAACATGTAACAATTATGCCAAAGGAAATCATGCCAAAACGACTGATAACGTAGAAAATGTGCTAAAATACAGTATGATAGAAAATATTTCATTCTTAAAAACAAAAAAGTACCTAATTATATGGTGACAAAAGAAAAAATAGTTGAGAGAATAAAGTCTTAGCAAGTTTTCCTCTACTTTCATTGGTATGTAAATTTTTAATATTAGTTTGGGAGACATAAGACACTTATGCAAGTAAAAAATGTTTCTGTGAATAGTTTCAGCAATTAAACTTTTTAACAACTATCAACAAATCTGTTAACTTTTTCTGGATGGACAAAAAAATATCTATTTGTGTAGACTAATGTCTACACAATAAAAATCTAAACTTTTTCTAGGCATGCAAAGCCTTCAAAATTTTTAGATACAACCTGCCAGAATTATCTTCTCTTATTCAACCCCAGGCACTCCACACATCTACTAATTTTTTTTTCACTTTCTAAAATGCATTAAAAACTTCCATGTTTTAAATGCTATTCCTTCTAACTCAAAGTTCCTTCCTCCTCCTCTACATAATCAAGTCATTCTTTGTGATCTAGTTCAAATGTTACATTCTCACAGAATCCCTGAGTTAAAACTGGCTACTCTCTCCTCTACGGTCCCATTTTACTTTCACATTATACATTTGTCTGGTCACATGCCTGTCTCTTCCATTAGACTAGACCAGCATCTAAAACTAGGCTGTATTCCTTATTGATTCTTGAGTCTCTGGTTCTTGACAGCTACTAACTCAATGCTTAACCAAATGAATTCTACAGAATCAGGAGCCTTGGAAACCTACACTAAGAAAAATTAAAGTATATTGATGATTAAATAAAAATAGGTATCATTTGAAATAAAAAAGGTATTTATAGTCAAACTACAACGTTTTGGTTATCCTAGAAAATTTCACTGAAGTCATAAATGAGATTCACGGTTTTCCTAAAGTAAAATCTATAATCTTACCAAAGGCATTGGATTCACCATATATAGAAAGATTTAAATTCTAGACTTAATTTTTCTCTATAGGAAAGCCACTACATGTGTTTAATATACACATATTATAGCAGTCAACTACACAGTATCAAATCTAAAGCACAATCAATAATACAAATGAAAGGGAAAAAGTCTTTTCCATCCACATCAACTGGTTCCACTCCAGAGTTATAGAAAATCAGAATTATCAAACACATAAAATTCTCTTAGAAAAAAATTATTCTTAACATGGATCCTGCTTTAAAATAACATTTCACACTAAATCCTTACAAACAAGTAATCTGTTAATCTAGTAGATTATTTTGACAACTACCTATAAATATTAAATGAATTTTTCTCAGGACTTTATTAGCTTAAACGACTCAAAATTTCTTTTACTTTTAATACTTGCACTTTGTGACATATCCCAATTCTCAATTAAAGCAATAACAATAGGTCTTACTTGACCATATAAGAGAACCTGTCATATCTAACAATTATTTAAGATTAGTGCTATAGACAGTAAGAAATGTAGCTGACAGGTTGTAATCAGAACTGTAACTTCAAAAAACTAGCATAACTAAAATATGACTTTGTGTTCATTTACTCAACAAATATTTATTGGACAACAATGTGCAGCACACTGTGCTGGCCCATAGAGAGCATATAAGAATGACGGTACTAACAGCAACGAAGGTAGTGGCAGAAGGTAGTAACAGCTAACATCTATGGAATGCTTATTATATGCAAGACTCGTTACATAGTAACTCAATCTTCCCAACAATGCTAGGAAGTAGTTACAATTATCCTTATTTAAACTAAAGTACTGAAAGGTTAAGTAACATGCCCAAGGGCACACAGCTAGCTGGTATTTGAACCTAGGGACTCTCGCTGTGGTGTCCTGACTTTGAGGAACTTCTAATCTAATAAAAGCATTAACACGAATAACAATTTATAATAAAGACACAGAATTTTTCAAATGCCAAAAGACAGTGCTACAGAATTTCAGGGTTAAGAAAATGCAATCAGGTTAAGAGAGGAGAAAAGGAAAATTTTCATGTAGGAAGAGAGGCAATAGTATTTTAAGAGCGTGTTTTAAAGAACATTAAAAGTGGAGACATACATCTCAGTAATTTTCATAAAAACTGTAATTTCTCAATAGCGGATTGTATCAACAGTTTTGCATAAATGAAAATGTTCATATCCAGGCTATGTTATGGATATGGCTATTTTATGGTTCAGTTTAGTTACACCGAATGAAAGAATAGAGCAATTATTATTGCTCCCACACCTAGAGACAAACTAAATGGAAGTATACAAAGTATGCAGTAGGGCAGCCAAAAGACATCTGTTTACATACACTACACCTACATCTATCCATTCTTACACTGTACCAGTAGAAAACTAGGCTCAGGAAAAAAAAACATGCTCTTTAAAAATTTGGACTTGAAAGATCACAATCTTTTTGTCAATCATTTGCCATCATGGCCAATCACAATAATTTTGCTAGACTTTTTTTACAATGAAGAAAGTCTATACATTAGATTTTTAAGCCAGCAATACCTAGAGAGAACATTTTAAAATCTGTGTAAAAAAATCTCATAATAGCACGCCTGTAATCCTAGCACTCTGGGAGGCCAAGGCGGGAGGATCGCTCAAGGTCAGGAGTTTGAAACCAGCCTGAGCAAGAGCGAGACCCTGTCTCTATTAAAAATAGAAAGAAATTAATTGGCCAACTAAAAATATATATAGAAAAAAATTAGCTGGGCATGGTGGCACATGTCTATAGTCCCAGCCACTCAGGAGGCTGTGGCAGGAGGATCCCTTGAGCCCAGGAGTTTGAGGTTGCTGTGAGCTAGACTGACGCCACAGCACTCTAGCCCAGGCAACAGAGTGAGACTCTGTCTCAAAAAAAAAAACAAAAGAAAACTCATAAAAGAATATGCTGCCTCTACATGACACCTAAACACGGTGCCTTAACTGAGGAAGGTCCCTAATACCTTCTGGTGTCTTTTAAAACTTAAATTTACAGTAGGTCTTTTAAGTATGTATTTAATGCTATGTTTTTTGCAACCCTTATTTTTGTTGTAATCTTTTCTTTCCAACTTGGGCTACCATGGTACTCTACTACTCTGGAAACGTACAAATCCCTTTCCCTCCAGTCTGGCAAAAATTTACAGTATCTGAGCACTAAGACTCAAAAAATTTATGTGACTAATCCAAAAAAGGGAAAATAAGAGGCAGGAATCCTAATTACTTAAATAGTAGTTTTCATGTAAAATCAAAGTTTGCCCATTTAAAACGTCTTAAAAACTAGGTGACAAAAAGAAATACGTCATAGTATTCACTCAGGGCAAGGGCATAGAAGTGACACATGACCACATATATTAATAGCACATATGGGGAATAGCAACTAATGTAGTGGAATGTGATTGAAACAAAATTGACTTGGGGCAAGAGACAAAAACATTAAGTTAGGAATTTCTGGTTTAAAAGGATAGATTAAATATAAGCATTTAGCTCTGATGCCTCCCAAAATATTTCTAAAACAAGAGTAAAGAAATTTTTGAAAGACCATAAACCTATAAATAACAGAAACACATCTAAGAAGGCTGAATCCCACATTAGCCTAAAGGAAAGCCAAAGACACCTGGTTTATATCACATTTACATTTAGCGAAACAAAAGACCTCTAAACTCCTTGGAGGTCCTGGAGAAGTGGTTGATTACAGGGAAGGGCGAGGAAAACTATTAGATGGGCTGGAGCATAATGTGGTGCCAGAAAGTAGGGAAGTGCTCAAAAACAGAGGATGAGTACAAAAGCCAACCAGAAAGAGCTCCCGCTGGCCAAAATTAGAACAGTTTGAGTAACAAAATAAATAACGATAATATTGGGTTACAATTCAAAGAATAAGTATCCATAAATCCACACTGATATAAATAATTAAGCAAACAAATGGAGGAGAAGAGACAACTCCTCCTCATAGAAGAATTCCAATTAATAAATGTAGAAATAATGAGGGAAATAGAAAATCACTATTACTATGCCACAGTAATAAACTTCTGCAGACAAGATCCAAAGATAGATGACATTAGTGGGCAGAAATTTAAGAAGAAACAGGATATTTGCATGGTCTCAAAGTATTAAGTAATAATTAAAGGAGAAAATATTAACTTTACAGTGGAGAAACCTAACAGACACCACCTTAACCAAATGATGAAGGTTAACATCACCAGTAGTACATTTCAACATCATGTCCCCCATCCCCCCCTTGGGGCTGCATTGAGAAGAACACAACTCATCTGATAACCTTCTCTTTAATTCATAACCTCAATTTATTCATGAGAAAGCATTTAAAAAAAAACTGATGGCTATTCCACAAAATAACTGAGCAGCACTCTTCAAAAGTGTCAGGGTCATAAAAAGAAGGACAAGAAAAATTATCAAAGACAAAAGGGTACTAAGGAGACATGACAACTGAACACAATGTGGGACTCTGAATTTGGTTCTTGGAAAAAAAATGACATTAGTGGAAAGACTAGTAAAACATGAATAAATTCTGTAGTGTAGTTAGTGTTATACTAAGGTTAATTTCTTACTTTTGATATTTATTCTATGGTTATATAAGATGTTAAGCTACGGATAAGATGGGTGAAGGGTTTGTGGGAACTTTGTATTCTTTCCGCAACTCTTCTATAAATAAATTTTAAAAAAGAAAAAAAACTAAGAGGCTCAGGAACTGGCAGTTTCTGATACTTTGGGAGTTAGAGCAGAGCCCACACTAGGAGAATGAATAAGATCTAAGAAACAGTAATAACCCCCAGATACCTCTTCTACTCTTCAATCCTTTCTGACAAAAGACTAAACAATCTCTAAGGAGCATATAACAGGGTATATCTGGACTAGAGGACACCATACTCAATTAAATTTGAAGGGTGCCATACCAAAAACTAAAGAATTAAGTGAAACTTTATCTGCATACTTAATGATGAGACCCATAACCGCTTTTTCTACTCAGTTCCCAAACCTGTTCTCTTCTGGCAAAAGGTCAAGTATTTTCTGGGAAATCAACCCAGCACCAGAGAAAAGATGTGTCACTGGGTGCTATGATCTGAACGTTTGTATCATCCTACTTTCTAAAAATTCACATGTTGAATTTTAATCATCAATATGATGATACTAAGAGGCGAGGCCTTTGGAAAGTGTTTGGATCATAAGGACAGAGCCCTTGTAAATGAGATTAGTGCCCTTATAAAAGAGTTCCCAAAGAGCCGCCTTGTCCTCTTCTTCCAGAACACAGCAAGAAGATGCTGCTCTACGAACTAGGAAGCAGGCCTTCATCAGATACCAAATCTGCCAGCACCTTTATCTTGGACTTCCCAGCCTCCAGAACTATGAGAAATAAATTTTTGTTTCTTATGAGCCACCTAGTTTATGGTTTTTGCTATAGCAGCCCAAGTGGACTAAGATGCTGGGAAGTCTGTATGGAAATTATCCAGATTTACCCTATAGGGAAAACCATCATCACCCAATGGCAGAGCTTCTATGCAGCTTTTCAAGGCTCCTCTCTTGCATAAGCATGGACTTTCAAGGATCATCATGTGTCTAAGGAAAGCAGCTAATATAAAAGGAAAAGCGCAAAGCAAACAAACAGAAAAAGGAAATTTGGAGGAAAGAAAGAATACGTAGAGAAGAAAACTACCAACATTTCCTAAGAGAGAGAAAACATTACATCCCTAAAACACAGGATATTACTTAAAAATTTTTTCAGAAAAAAGGCTGGGCGCAGTGGCTCACACCTGTAATCCTAGCACTCTGAGAGGCCAACGCAGCAGGATTGCTCAAGGTCAGGAGTTCGAAACCAGCCTGAGCAAGAGTGAGATCCCGTCTCTACTAAAAATAGAAAGAAATTAATCGGCTAACTAAAAATATATAGAAAAAATTAGCCGGGCATGGTGGCACATGCCTGTAGTCCCAGCTACTTGGGAGGCTGAGGCAGAAGGATTGCTTGAGCCCAGGAGTTTGAGGTTGCTGCGAGCTAGGCTGATGCCACGGCACTCACTCTCGCCTAGGCAACAGAGCGAGACTCTGTTTCAAAAAAAAAAATTTTCTTCAGAAAAAAA
>CAUYRT010063870.1:0-52615 GCA_963574885.1 Lepilemur ruficaudatus | reverse complement strand
TCCTAGCACTCTGGGAGGCCGAGGCGGGCGGATCGCTCAAGGTCAGGAGTTCGAAACCAACCTGAGCAAGAGCGAGACCTCGTCTCTACTATAAATAGAAAGAAATTAATTGGACAACTAAAAATATATAGAAAAAAAAAAATTAGCCGGGCATGGTGGCGCATGCCTGTAGTCCCAGCTACTCGGAAAGGCTGAGGCACTAGGATCGCTTGAGCCCAGGAGTTTGAGGTTGCTGTGAGCTAGCTGATGCCACGGCACTCACTCTAGCCCGGGCAGCAGAGTGACACTCTGTCTCAAAAAAAAAAAAAAAGCCATTTTGTTGATGATAATCTTTATTATTAATATTTAAAGAAGAGGTTCCCACCCCATTATTAATGTCTGTGACAGTGATTCCTCTAGCCTCTGTTTAAGGGAATAATAGTGATAGTATCAGGTGACCTCAAGTTAGCTTTTCTATAGCACTGATTAAATAAAGACTGAATGATGAGGTAAGCTAGATGTCTGAACATGAAGCAACATTTTAATTTTGATACTTTACAATATACTTAAGCCCTTGTATAAGTGGAAGAGATATAGTTTAAATTTATGCTTTTTAACATAGCTATAAAGGGACTACTTTGAAATGGAAATAGCAAAATATAGGGGTAGACTTTGGTGATAATTACAAAGTCACACAGTGTGACCAAGAATTAAGACATGTTCCTCAAAACAGAGAATGTCTTTTGAACATACAACCTTCTAAAATTTTCCCATTTTTCATACTCTCTTCCCTAGACACTTATGTAAAGCTATCATATGGTAGTAGTAGTCTTTTGGCCCTATTATCAATTGAGCAAATAAATTATTCCCTTGCCATTTAAATAAGATGTCTGACCATGTATTTGTTTTTATATCAAAATATTTAGGAGAAAATATAAAGCTAAATAATTTGCTTCAACCAGTCATCATATATATATATATATATATATATTTTTTTTTTTTTTTTTTTTTGAGACAGAGTCTCACTCTATTGCCTGGGCTAGAGTGCTGTGGCGTCAGCCTAGCTCACAGCAACCTCAAACTCCTGGGCTCAAGCAATCCTCCTGCCTCAGCCTCCCAAGTAGCTGGGACTACAGGCATGCACCACCATGCCTGGCTAATTTTTTCTATATATTTTTAGTTGTCCAGCTAATTTCTTTCTATTTTTTTTAGTAGAGACGAGGTCTCACTCTTGCTCAGGCTGGTCTCGAACTTCTGAGCTCAAACGATCTGCCCACCTCGGCCTCCCAGAGTGCTAGGATTACAGGCGTGAGCCACCACGCCCGGCCCAACAGGTCGTCATATAAACTTTCAATAACTTTTAAAGACTGGCAAGGAAAATCACAATCTTTAGTCTAAGGAAAGAGACCAGGAATTGGAAGCAGTATGCTTAGAAAGCTAATCAAAAACATACGAATACGTAAAATCAGGGTACGCTGAGTTTATTTAACGGTGAGTTGCATAGTGATTATTATAGTCCAGTTGCAGTCCAAAAGTCTTTTCATATTAGCTCTTTTAATCCTCGTAATACCCAATATGGTTGGTACTGTCAATATCTTTTCCCAAATCACACAGCTACTCAGTGACAGTTTAGACCTAAGCAGTCCCCCTCCAATTACCATATTCTTAACCACTGTGCTGTGCTGCTTATTCAATAAAGATACTGAAATAGAATCAAAATTTAAAAACAGGGTGTTTACAAAGTAGCATTCAATGATAGAAAGAGCTGGGGGTTTTGGAGGCAAATAGACCTAATCAGTTCTATGTTCTTAATCAAGTCTTAACTTTCTCAACCTCAACTTCATCTGTAAAAATGGAGCGAAAAATACTGAAGTCAGAGGATTAGCAGTAACATCTGCTGACACAGTGCTGGCACATAGTAGGCATTCAGTGTATGTTAGCAATTGTCATCTTCAGACAATTATTACTTAAACAGACCTCCAAAATTAAAAAATTGAACAGAGATCAGGCTACAAAAAATAAGGTGTACAAGTCTGTCAAAGCAATAGATATCTTTAGCTTTCTGCCTCTTTTTATAAAAGACAATGACAGAATCTTCTCATAGGTTAGTCTTGAGACAGACACAGACCAGTAGGTGTAGTAAAGCTAGACGGCATCCAAATCTTAGTAGCATCACCATGTTGTAACAAGGCTCTTAACATCGTACATCAACTTCGTTTCCACTGTGACCAGTGCCATATCTGGAGACTGTACATCAGGGTTTAAATGATGATTGAATGGCTAAGGGTAATTTAGCTTATTCACTCATTCAACAAATAATGCAGGCACTGTTCTAGGCACCAGTGGGTTTACAGTAGTGAACAAGACAAATAAGGTTCCTATTCTCATGGACATTTTTCAGCAATGCGAAAGACAACAGAACAGAAAAGTATAATACTATGTGTGGATACTTGAGCTTGGGAGTTGATAGTAAAGTGGTTTCCAGTAGGAAATAGAAATGTATTTGCTATCCTTGAAATTTTGTCATATAATTAAACATGTATAGACAATAAAATTGTGGTACTTTTATTTGAATGCTTTATGTAAAGTAACACTAGATTAAAAGTATGTATATAAAATATCTTTATCTCTTAAATTAGTAAACCAGCCAATCGGTGTTCTTACTTTAGTTATTAGCATTCTGTCAGACTTGTACAGTAATGATTAGTTACCCTTTATTGTACTTTTGGCATGCTTCCCATGTTTAATTTTATTGTAGGAAAGGAACACATAGTTAAGGAAATTACAAAGAGTGGGGAAAAGTTAAAACAGGGAAAATAGTGACATAGATTCAAAACTGATTCTCACTTATTGTTATAATAAGACTTTTGCAAGTAGAGTGAACAAGAATTATTCTTAAATTTGCATTTGAAATATTTTATGTTCAGCCTCATAACTTTGAACTTGAAATCTTTTATTTCCTTAAGTTAATTAAAATTTATTTCCATAACCACAGGAAAAAATGACAAGCATACTTTGAAACAAATATATAAAAATAAGTTCTAAATATCTGTTTAAAAAGCACTAAAATTTTTCATCAAATATGAATGTCTTAAAATATGTATAGTCTTAAACAATTTTCCCTGTAAAGTAGTATTATTACTTATATTGTCTCTTGCTAGAATATAGTTTTAGTATCTGCCCAAAGACACTGTACTGAAAAAGTATGTGAAAATGGCTAAGTTAAATACAGACTTTGTTACATGCTGAACTATGGAGTAAAGTGTCGTTAGAAGGAGCAGAACTACGGACGGCTCCCCTATATTCCAGCATTACTCAGTTCCCAGATCCCTGCTGTGTAGTTGTTCCACTCGCCAAGAAGCCTGTTAAAGAGCCCTCAAGAGCATGTGTACAGCCCTCCATGTTAATAGTTAATTGGTGAGGATGGCAAGATGAGAGGACAGCCGAACATGTGGTCTCTCAGACTCAAGCAGTAGACAGACCTTTAGTTATAATAACAGCAGCTGCTCACATTCTCACAACTCAACTGTTCAAAACTCTGTTGTCGAGTAAAGGTTGTGGATTGAAAAAAAAAGTAAAGGTTACATCTAAGAAAAATAACTAAAGCTCTATCTTTAAACTTTTCCTACATATTATTTTAATTGTAAAAATATTATTTCAACTTTTAAAAACTCAAGTATAAATTTCAATATTAAAGGTGGTTATGATTCAGCTACCCTGAGCATTCTGCTCCTTTTTCTCTCCATTTACTGTTAGAAATGTTTTTGTACTCTTCAAAACTTTTTAATGAGTTTTTTTTTTTTTGCAAAGTGGTAACTTTAAAGCACTTAACAATAGGATACTGTTTGATTTCTATACCTAGCAAGATAAGAAACTGTAAATTTTTTTTCTGTCTATTAATGGGAATTGGCTTACTACTAGCAGAATTTTTCATTTACCTCCAAATTATGAAAACATTTTGTGGCTTTTCAATTGACTTTATTTTTGATTCCCAGTGACAGTTTTATGCTTGAGAAAAATGGTGACCAATAATGTGTATTCTTTTTGGAAATAAAAACTTAGTTTTGTGTCTTATTATGATTTTATTAGCAAGATGAAAGGAAAATAAATTTCCCCTAGCTAATACATTTTTTTACACAATCTGTGACAGGTTGTTCTTGATTGGTATTTTTTAATGGTTAAAAGCACTTTTACCAAAAACTGTCAGTAAATAAATATTGAAACACTTAGAATTGTAATTAAAATAGGGAAGGTTATTTTTCTATATTTCTCACAGCTTTCCTTTCAAATGGAAAATTTACTTTTTATTATTGCTAATTTTTCTTCATGCTGTCATAATCTACACTTTTAAGGAATTTTTAAATATAAGCAACAACCTAATGAATTTCTCCTTAACTCTTATAATACAGGAATGAAAACTTCTTTGACATTATTGATGATAAAATATGAAATAATACTTTTTCATTCTAGAATAATTTTAAATATTTCCAGCATTTAATATATTTGCCTAGAGAATATTAGTTAGTAAATTATTTAAACCTTCTTTTATTCAGAAGATTTCAGTTTTGAAACTAGCCTATGGCATCTTTTAATTTGTCATCATTGGCACTTGGTGAGTTAACAGTCTTATTTGGTTTTTATCATATAACCACTCTTTTATAATAATTTGATTTGAAGATTTTTTCCCCATATATCTCATTGAAGAAAAATATTACCAGCATTAGTTAACTTATACCAAGGAAAATTCATTTTCTGATAAAAAGGATAAAGAAAGGACCTTGTTATAATATGTCTCCTGAAAATTGAATGAGGTTTTATGTAGTGTGTTATTTTAATTGATATATTTTCAAATTGATCTGATACAATATTAATGTATTAGAGCTTTGAACCCACTGAAATGAGTGATACAGTATGTTTCTATGTAGAGAAATTCAGAACAAACCTTTTCGCGTCCATAAACTTTTTTGTTCATGCTGAGTACTTTAGCAGCTAAACTCTAAATCAAGCAATGGACCGCTTTAGAACTAACCACTAATATGGGATTATGAAATGTGGACTCCAGTGGCCTTGTGAATTTCTCTCAGTGTGAAATCTTTTATTCTTAAAACAAGAACTAAAAATAATTTTATGGTGAAGAAAAAACAGACTTTTTGAGTTTACAAATGTAAAATGTTAGAACTTCTTTTTTAGGTATCTTTTGATGTATCATTATAGGAAAGCATAACACTACCTTCAGTCATATAATTTAATCTATATTAAGTAGTCTTTTTAAATGTACTTTAATAAGAAACATATTTAAGGATGAAGATCACAGATTTAATCTCTTGATCATAGGTACCAATTACTAAAGAATAAAGCCATATATTCTGGGTGTCATTTTTTCATGAATTCTTTCCTGAATCAGAATATTCTCAACTGAGAATCTGCCTTTAATTTTTCCAGATCTTCTTAACTACTCTGGAATTTATTTTTAAAATTGACATATTTAAAGGTTTAAAAAGAAGCAATTTTTTAAATGAACTGAATCATATTAAACCCATTTTATTTTTATATTTGTCAAATTCCAGTGACTTCATATAAGTCTAGTGAGTTGTAAACAGAATCTGTTTTTCTTTAAAATAATAAATAGTAGAACTATGTTCTAACCCTTCTACTATAGGCTTAGGGTTTATAAGTTATTATTGCTCCAAATTCTTTTCTTCTGTTTCAGATTGAACATACTGCTATCTGGCTAGTTTTTAAATCAAATCATAGCTTGTATACATTATACATATATATTTAATTTCCTTTCTTGGTCAAGGATGATTGAAACTTTTCACACAAACTTTAAATTATCTATCAGTTTCTGTCTATGTAGAGCATTAGTAGCAGTATTATGTATCATTTTGTCTTAGTGTTAATATGCATCTTAAATAAAAGGATATATTTTAAATTGTCATTAGATTCATGTTCATCTTTAAAAGAAAAAAGTACCATTTAGAAACCTTTTGTTATACTTAACCTAACCAAAGCATATTCAGTAAGCAGTGAAAATAATAATAATTTTGGTTTTAAAGTTTTTTTGGCTTTCTCTAAAGTGACTTTGTGATTGTAACATTCATTCTATAGTTCCTATGTAGTGGTAGTGATTATTAGCTACAGGGCTATTGAGGGCCAAACTTTTCAAATGTATCAATGATATAAATAGTGAAATGTCTCATCACGGTATGGAGATTGAGTCATCTGTTTGGGCATATGGAATCTTTGGCTGCTGGACTGCATAGTCTTTATAATGCCCAGTGTCCAAGCATGGACACAACTGTTCTGGGAGCAGAAGGCGGGAGGGACCTGTGTGTTCGGTCTACTTGAACATAGTAGGAGAAAAATGGGGAAAGGACCTTTTACATTATTTTCATTATAGACAATCTTCTACATCACTCTTTGTGCACAGAAGACAAGTACAACTTTATTTCATTTCACATTTATTTTGCAAATAAAATGAGTAAGCTTTCTATCTTTGGTGTTATAAGCTGTCTGAAAAATACCTGTGAGGAAGTGTGAGTTTTGAATTATTTCTATTTATATACGTGGATGCATACCTTTACTTAAAGATTACTATCTTCAACAAAGAATGATACTTATTTCTTAATATTGAGACCAAATGTGCTTGTAACTAATTATAATTTAAAACTGTTTAAGTACCAGGTCAGATATTATGTCCTAATGTTATGTTTTAGCCCTTTGCTATTAATTACATTATTATTACTATATAATTATTACTATATAAAGAGTTCTTGCTTCTTTAATAATGTTTTCGTACCCTGTATAGTTAATCTTTAATGTTGGGAAGGACAAGGGAGAGATTAAATTATCCTTGTAACCGCTTTCTCTTCCAGGCTGATGATGGAAAATAAAAGCTCTTAGACACAAAATGTAACACTTAGAATTAATATTTAATTAGACTAGCAAATTGTACACTGTGACTGAAAGCTTCCAAAGAGTTGTTAGTGCCACAATTGACCTACAGGTTTAATAATAACTCACTTCTAGAAGCAAGTGCCAGTTCAGCATAGTAGAGCCACTGTAAGAAAGTCCTGAGAGATTAAAATCAGCAAACCAAATGGCAGGCAAGGATTCCTGGGATGGAGCCTTCTGGAAAGCTGGGAGCTGGAATAGCTTTTAAGCCAGGATTCAGATGAGAACAGTGGGTGAAAAAGCTGATCCCTCCTGTTCTGGGAGTTTCTGGTTGTAGGCCAAAATCTTAGAACAGATTTTTACTAAATGTTTTTGCTGCAGCTATTAACTTACATTGAAAATCAAATATTGAATAATTTTTCTATAAAATTTAACAAATTTTTTGTGTAAACATTAGTTCTTAATTCCTTACATATTAGTACATAATATCTGTAAACTCAGATCATTAGATTATCAGATAGGTTTGGCGCTGTACATCTATGCTGTTTTGCTGTGACATGCTGTTTCCTTGTTCCCTGTATAGTTGATTTATATGGTTCATTTCTATATTATTTCATTACGGGGCACTATGCAGAGCCTGAGAAAGAGATTGTGAAGTCTCTAGCCCAAGAATTCTTTTTCTTCAAAAAACTATATATATCAACAAACATAATTCAAAGGCATTTTTAATTTTCAAAGACTTTATATTATAAAAGCAATGTATTTGCTTATGCTTATGATATAGTTAAATTAAAAGATAAATAGGATTGGACCTCCTGGTGAAATTGGATTGGATCTTTTTATCTCTGACAAATTAATCCGGTGAAAATAAGATACCATGGGTTTGAAAATGTGCAAACATAGAACAGCAGACTGAAAAGGGGACACCTTACATAATTTATTGGTTATATCTTAAATAATTAAAGAAAAGCTAGTCATTTGTTAAAAATTCAAGCAGGTGAGGACCTTGCCAGCAGAGGGAGTAGTCCTGTCTTCCGTCAGGTTCCCATCATTTTCCCACCTGCCTCAGCCTTTTTCCCAGCCAGTCTCCCATCTGGACCTGGCTCTGTCAGCCTGTTCCTGATGACAGGCTATAATTTTATACTCAATATGGGATTATTCTAAGCTGATTTTAAACTTTAGTATCTTTAACCTGCCACTGCATCACAAACATCAGCTGGATGCTCTGTTTGATATTTAGATATTAGCAATTGTTTTTCCAGGCAGGGCATGAGCTTTTGGACATCTGTGAATTGCATTTTAAGGGTTTCAGATATAAAGTAGTAAGAAAAGATTTCTGATTTAGTAAGTTACCCATAAAACATTTTTAATCACAAACCACAAATTTCTCTGTGAGTAGTTTCCATAATATGAAACTGGATGATGTAGAATTATGAAATGTGCCTAAAATTAATTTTGAATATTATTATCATTATTATTTCCAGCCTATTCATTACAGTATTTTTTCCATCCCATTTCTGAGGGTTTTCAGAATATGCAGGGATTTTTTTAATGTTTTATAGAATAACCTGAAAAAGAAACAAAACTGATATAAATAGATATTCTACAAGGTATGTAGTATTTGAGGCCAGCATAAATTTAAACAATATTTCTGAAAATAAAATCACATGTTCTAGAAATAAAATAAGTCTTAATTATAAAGAACAAACATTTTTCATACCAAAATTTAGAATAACAACTGTTTGATCAGGTAGAAAATACAAAAAGATATGGCTCCATTACGTATTCCTAGTAAAATTTGACATGTTGCTTAGCAATTTCTTTCACCATTGAGGTTAAGTATGTTTTCCATTAGCCCTGTTGTGGATATGTTTTAAGCTTTAGGAAAAAGAACCAAAATATATTTGGTTTATGATTTCCCTATATGAATATCAGTATATGATGCTACCAAAGAGTGTGTTATGTTTAGAATTTTTTTAATTTGCACAAGTTCCTCTATATTCTAAAATTAACTGTGACTTTGAATAAAGTTAAATCTGGAAAGATTTAATATAATACTTTCATTAATTTATTTTAAATATGTATTAGTATAATTTTATCTGATAAAATCAATCTTTCTTAAACTAATAATTATGAACAGAATTATTTCCCCACTGTCAAATATTTTTTAATTAAATAAAAATCTAATCTACAGAAACAAACAACAATTCTGGGAAAGTAAGGCAACTTTATAGAAAGTTACAAGCTTAATATAAATAATTTTGTTATTTCACAGTCTTGGAAGAACTTAACAAGCATGGAAAAGCAAATACCTTATTAAATATCCCTAGATTTATCTTTTGATCCAGTTTTTTGGGATTACATAATAAAGAAACGTTATAAGTATATTCATGCTTCTGTCCATATCATTTTTTAGAAAATGTTATTATAAATTGAACTGTTGAAAATAACATACTTGCTTTTCCTGAGGAAATATTCCTCCCCACCTACCCCACACCCCCAACACATGCATACATTATATCATGTACTAAGGTCAAACATAAAGTAACTTAAATGTTCTTTTAAGTCTTTAGCATTAACTTACTAGTGCTTTCATGCTATCATAGTCCCAAATCTGATATTTGTGTCATACTCAAATGAGAGCTCTTCCTTTCATATTGTGCTTGCTATCTTTCTTAAATAGTATAAGTTGAGTAACCCAAGAAATTATTCTTATTTGAGGCAGTGTATAAATGCATTATGTCAATTGGTTTATTCCTTTCAAGCTTCTTGATAATTAAGTTATTGGCTAATTAATTCTTAATCCTCTTGTTAAAATCTTCCCTCTAAATATATTTTGTATTGGTACATATTGCATGTTTTATATTGTTGGGATAATTAAGTCCAAGGAAATAAGGAAATATTCAGGGATTGAGGCATTCTGATTGTTACTTAGTAACTCTAACTAGGTATCTGAACTACTTTTATTAGAAAATTGTGGCAGCTTTATAAGGTAGTGAATTTTTATCTCTTGACAAAATTCATAGTTTTGGCTTTATGGCTTTATGAGCTTTAATCTTCCCTAATTTAAAATCTGTTTAATGGATTTGGGGTATCCTAATAAAAAATGTGTTATCACTATAAATGCAAACAGGAAACATTCTATGAAACCAAAGAGAGAACAATCAAAACAAAAACTCAGAAGTTTTTTGTGAAATTAAAATTGAAATACAAAGATAGAAGACTGGACAATCTGATTTGCCTGTTTATTTGCAACAGCATTTGACATATTTTAAATTTAAATGATTAATTAAGAAATTACACTGCAACAGAAAGTTTTAAGAGCCTTTTATGTAAGTTAATACAATGCTATTTGAGACTGCCAGCAGACTCTTAAAACTCCTGGACACCAGCTCTCTTCTCTTCTGGCTTCCCTCCTAGTCATGTCTTGGCTACTATCCAGAGCTGACAACTTTCACCCAGGAGCGAAGGGAGATTTGTCTAGTTAGTATAAGAAGGATTTTTGAGCCATCCTAGATTTTCATATCCAGATGGGCAAGGAGGAGGGGTGGCAATATCATTGTACATACTTGGGTGATGTCATGATGCCACACATGCACTATAACCATTAATTTATGATACTGTTGACTTCTGAATGTCCTTATTCAAATGTTCCTTATTGGAAACTGTAATGTAACAACTTCAAAATTAACGCAAAAATTATGTTCAAATTTAAGTAACTGATGCACAGATACCTCTTCTCCTCCATTTCCAACTATATGCTGAAGACCAAAGAGGTTTCACATCTTAGCTAATAACATAAGAACATTTAGAATCTGTTAAGATTAGAATATGGATGTTCCAGTTTCAAAACCTCAGATTATTATGCTAAAGCTTTCTGAACACTGCAGGTTATATTATGATAATTTATTATCCATAGTGTGTTCCTGCTAAAGTAAATTGTGAGTATTATGCTTTAAAGAATTTTTTAAGCTGTTAATTTTAAATTCTTTTAAGTAAATTCACCTACCTTTACCTAAAGGATCATTTAAGATTAACATTATGATTTGAGAGACCTTTTTACAAGAATGGTTTTAAGGTAAGATTACATCAGTAGACCATATTCTTGATGGATCTTGGAGATGCAGAAATAATCTGTAACACTTTTTTTAACTTAAAAAAAAAAAAGGTAACATTTGTATGCCCAAATACCTTTTACGCTTCTACAAAAAACTAGAAGATTGAATGAGTTTATAATAAAAGTTATCTCAGAAACTTAGATGTTATTCTTATATAATCTCCATTGCTTTTTATTCTATAGATGTTTTTCAAATGTCTGTATAACTTTCACAGTTAATTTAGCGTGCCACATTATATAAACTATTTGCAAAATAGCTGTGCAGAAAGCAGGAAGGTCACTGTTGTATAAATATTTTATGGTAATAGTATGATTAAAAGTTTATTCTTGTTCTAATACTTCATATAAGTTTTTAAAATAGAATTTAGTTTGTAGTTAATAATTGTAATGTAAACCTATGGTACTTGGAAATGTAAAAAATGAAATGCATGAACAAGTTTCTGAGAAATTTTTGAACTCCAGGCTGTATATAACTTTTATATTTGGAATTCATTAGGTTTACTCTTCAAAGTGGGTAATTGACTTTTTTTAATTTCTCACAAATTACCTTAAAAAGACCTATAAAGTTGATAAACATTATACACTGCAAAATGGTTTATTAGTAAATTTTAAGGTTGGACGAAGGAAGGAAACTCTCTTTGAAATAAACAAATATCCTGTTGACCATTTAAATACAGATTACCTTGCTTATATACTATTAGAATGAAAATTAATCTCATCTTTAAACCTTACAATTTCTATTATTCATATAATTGAAAAAGCTCTATTGATAACACTGAAATCTTGAATACTTGCGTTCTAACAAAAAATTGACTTTATCATTTTAGATTCAGATATTTAGATACAAAGGCTTAGTCTTTTATTTATAGATAAAAGGAAATCTGACCTTTTTGATTAAGAAATATTATCAGTAGTCTTTATAAATGCTTGTTCATCTGAGGGTCCATGACAGGAGTACTCTTCCCAGTTGAGTGTATCCTAAAAATGAAATGATAAGAGCCCGCTGGTCATTATCCAAGATTCTTCTTAATGGGGAAACCACATGGTTATTCTTCATCTCCCACTTGTTCTCACCCTTTACTACCAACCCAGCCACACCCCACCCCCACCCCAACATTGTTCAGTACTCAGCACAATGAATCATTTTCAAGTTGACTCATTGTGAACTGTATCCCAGCTGTTGGAATGTCTGGCAGACATTTTTGTTTGGGTGAAGAATAACTGGCTGAAACCCAACCTGGATGAGTTTGATATAATGGTCTTTGGCTAAAGAAATATTGAGAGGAACATGTTTATGGCCCTGAAGCCCCTGTTATTCCTGGAGTAGGACCATCCCCTGTGGCACAGAACTGAAAGTAAGGAATCAATCTGGATTATTTTCCCACCATTGAATGAAAAATTGCCTTAGAAAAAATAGGCATTTCCAAATTATGTTTGTTTTTTTATACTGAGTGTGCCCACGTGATTGAAAGTATTAAAAGACAATTAAGGATAATTGTTTTTACTGGTTCCTTTTAAGAGCACTGATTCAAAGGCTGAAACATCCTTTATATAACACACATTCCAATTTATGGAGAAGTTTCAAATACTGCCATAGTTGTGAGTTTACTAGTCATTCCAACAGAATGTTTGGTCACAGGCTACTATATATTTCGTACGGAGTCAGGTGACATTGACCAACCCTTTTTTATTTTCCATTCTTTTGTAATCTTTATAAGGGGATTTAAGAACCAGAGGAATACTAGTAACCTCAGTAGTCAATCATATTTTGAGAAAATGAAAATCTTTGATTATATTTGGCCTCTTCTCTAACAGAACATAGTGTCAGACTGATAAATTTTCTGGACTATTTGACATTTCCCATCTTTTCTTCAAAGATTAATTTTAAACTGGTATGTATTACCAATATATAAAATAGGAGTTTCAATATTACAAAATTTTAGAAATAATATTTTCAACTTACCTAAATCTTCAGAGCAAAAAATTTTATAAAGTATAATATCATACAATCACAGTTTTCTAACCTATCACTCTGTCAGGGGCTAAAGGAATTTCCATTAAATAAAATAATTTTTAAAAACCTACCAGGTTATGTGATTATTATATTTTTATATCCATGAAATAAATTCTGAGCATTTTAAAACTTGTGCTACTTAATAACTGGGCATACTATATTTGGAAACATATTAATGTATTATTTTAATCTAGTGAAATGTGACATTTCTTAATATATATTTAGCAGTATATTTCAGTTCATCTTGGGTTGTGTTAGGGGAAAAAGGTAGGCTCCTGCTCTAAGTGTTAGTCATCACCATCTTTTCTTTGCCTTTATTGTTATCCCAGAGCCAAATGGCAGCATCTGGAAGGAGAAAACAGAAGACTCCAGAGCTAGTCATGTTGCAGTCTCTTAGCTGGACCCTTCCATGTTTCTAATATGTCACAGAGGACCTCAGCTGTTATAGGGCTGGGACCCAGTCCCAGCTGACAGACGACAATGAGACCCTTGCCTTACTTTATATTGTACCATCTACTGTTTATGAATCCTGCTGTCTGCCAGATTTTCCAATATGCAATTGGTGAAGTAATTCAAAAAAAACAATAGTGTATGAAAATAAAGATAGCTTTGCTCCTTAAGTAAAAAATAATGCATTTATGTTTTCTCCCGAAACTAATCAGTTAATGTCTTCTACGAATTTATGATTTCCCCTCAGCTCTTCAAATTAAAATAACATACCTACATGGGTTGGAATTTTCAATTAAGAGTGTATTTTCATCCAGTTTTCAGCCTGTACTAGCTTTAATTTTTTAGTTATTTCTCTGTGTTGATAGTCTATACTACAATTTGTCATTGAGGTGGCATAGTGGCATTGTATAGATGTTATATTTTTAAGCATAACATTTAACATGATTTTTGTTTTCATGTTTTGCAGAATAAAGCAATTATTGCTCGTGTTACAAACTTGTCAGATACAGTAGTTGGTCTGGAATCATTTATCGGTTCTGAGAGAGAAACCAACCCTTTATATAAAGATTATCATGGTAAGCAGCATCTCTATAATGAGAAGAGCGTATCCTAGCTTCTGGAAACATCCTGTCCAGTCAGAATATCTACTGTCAATTAGTATGAATTTTATTTTATAATATACCTGGTAAATGTTTTACATTTCTGGCCAATCTTCCCTGGCAGTTTATCATCAAACTACATTAAGATTACAGACAATGATAACTGTTTGATAGGAGTCAAAGCCAAGTATAAGGCATGGCTAAGTCACATGCACATTTTGTTATCCCAGTGGCTTAAAGTTGCCATGAAATCAATCATACTTACTAGCCATCTTTGAAATAAATATCATGTTAATTCTAATAATAACAGCTTTGTATAGCAGTTTATACTTTACAAAGCTTAGCTGTATGATAAGATACATACTGTATTATATTTAAAAATTCCTAGTTCACATTCAGTCACATTTTCAGAAAGTGAACATCTTTGATTACATTTGGATTTTTCTCTGTTTACTCATTTTGTTGTTAGAGTTATAAACAAATTTTAAATTTTGCCACCCTGATATACACACAGGTAAATTCATCAGACTTTCACTTGCTTATTTTACTTAGAATAATATTTTGGGCATTTGGTTAATTCGAGGATTTTTAATATAAAAGGTCTTACATAGAACCATTTGAATAGTAAAGGTTTAATAGTTAGGTCTTAGTATCTTAGGTCTGAACTAAATATAGAATGTGGTGAATAACAGATTTTTACCTATTTACTTGTTCTGAACTTATAAAATTATTGCTGTTATTATTGTGGACCTACTATACTTCCATGAGAACCTCTGAAGACAGATGGGCTTATTTGAACCCTGCTACAAAATTGTGTAAGACTGTGATTGTCTGAGACTGTGGCCGGTTTTTTGTTGATCTACATATTAAAGTCTACAAAAAAAGTATTAAAGATTACAAGATATTTTATATGATATTCAGCCAGTGCTTTGAAGAGTCATCATATAGCCTTTAAAAAAATAATAAAATAATATAAGCTGTGAACAAAAGCTACTGTAAAATAGTTTGCCTCATTATTATTTACTTGCATAAGTGTGCATATGGTATATGCCCAGGTTAACCCTATATATACCTCATTTAATATATTGTTTTCATTATGATAGGAAAGGATCTATTAAGATTTAACTATTTTTTAAATTTATTATTTCCATTTACTTTTAAGACAATTCAAGTTAAATCTTACTTTAATAAAGTATATACTGAATATCATTTGTAAGTATCATAAGCTTGTGAATTTAATAAAATTATATTTCATATTCTAAAAAAATTATTTTGATTAAAACATTTTAAAGGTTGAAAGGCTGTGATTCTTTGTGCTGAAATCTCTGCATTGATAAATTATTCCCCACAGAGTAGTAAGTGATTGTAGTGACTAGTAAACTTTCTTTTAAGAAGGACTTGATGAAATCATTCATTCATTCTGTGAGACTTCTGATTTAATAGGTAGCTGAACAAGTATATGTAAAGTTAAAATGAGAAAGTTACAGATAAAAGTATGGTGTACCTATTTCTAATAAAATATATTTTACTAAATAGCTCTGTGTGAGATATTTTTAATTTGTAGCTAAAGCTGTCGTCTTAATAACACCCTTTACATTTTTTAACTTTAAAAAATTGTCAAGTATTTTAGTGAATTATTTTTGAAAAGTCTGTTTCTAAAGGGAAACACCTGGAGTTTTACCTCTTTAAGTTAAAACTAATGCATATATTACTAAGCATACAAACACACACATACAAAAATCTTGTACTAGAGAAGCAGTAAAGAATCTGTAAATAGGATTTATCTATTTTTTCAAATAGGGAACTTTCCTTTTTCCGCCATGTTTAGGGATCAGTGTCCTTGGGAGGGTGATTTTTAAATATGAGCTGAGTCAGGCAGAAAGATGCACTGAAGAACCTTCCATGTCTTCATCTGTGGGAAATGACCCCTGGTTTAGGCAGAAACTACATTAGGCTGCACAAAAGCCATCCAGTGCCCTTGTCAGAAAAAATTAGCAAGTATTTCTACTGACAATAGGCCAAAGCTCACGGTTTACCTAGCACTGTTGCAAAGCTTGTAACAGCTACATAAAAATCTAACATGCCGTAGAAATGAATGTCTTCGGGTGGCAGAAGGGTTAATGTTTGATCTAGAGTGTGCTCTGAAATGTAGTTTTCTTCAGTGGTTTGTTCAATTCATTAATAAGGTACAAAATGAAATATTTTTCATGAGTGCTTCACTGGTTATCAGTAACCCATAAGCCTTGTTTTGCTGGCTGCTTACTGGTGCATTTAATAAAATAAAGATCACTCAGTGGTGCCGTGGGCAGCATGCAAGGTGATAGCCATATTTGCTTACTGTAAATACAAGAGAAAATCACCCACAAACCGGCTGTAGTTTTGACAAGTATTAAGGTCCCTCTTTACATCTGTACTTCTGTACCAAAGTGCAATTAGTTTTCCTCGCACAAGGATTTCTGTTTATCTTATTCTGCTTGATTACTTGAGTATAATCACACCATTTGCTTCATTGCTCCTGGTAGTAAGCTCCAGTTTTAAAAGGGGAGGATGCTTGTGTGTAAATTTACAGGATTCTGCTGTAAGACTCTTTAATTTATGCATCTGATGACAGCGTTTTTAAATTTTTCCTTTTAATTTCCTTTCCACAAGGTTTGATTCATATACGGCAGATTCCTCGGCTTAATAACTTGATTTGTGATGAATCAGATGTCAAAGACTTAGCTTTTAAATTAAAAAGGAAGCTATTCACCATTGAGGTAAGAGAATTTTTATGTTTTAGTTTACAGTCTTGAAGTAAATAGTATCTCCCTCCCCTACCTCCCTACCTTTTTTTTACCTTTATGAAATGCTTAGGACATGTTTCATGCTAAATATTTTAAAGTTTTTTTGGTGTAACAGAATAATTTTTTAGACTATCATTTTCTTTTATTTAGTGGTATATCATCAGAGTATAGCAAAAATGATTTTGTTTTAAATGTCTATTACAAGTTACATGATAAATATGACATGCATATTTCCAAGGCTTTCAAAAGTATATTTAATTAAATGTTAATGAGCTATGCTTACTTGTGTGTGGAATGTGAATGCTACCACAATTGTGTGTGGCTAAGAGGATTCTTATCTACATTTTAAAAGTATTTTTCTTTACTATTATTGAAATTGCCTTTTGCTTTCCATGCAGAATTGGACAGAATATAATTTACACTGGTGTCTTTAAGTAAATTTCCTACAACACTTAAACTTTTTTTGTAACCTTTATGCAAGCAATGGTGACAGAAAGTAGTAGTACAAAAGATTTATTTCAACTTAATCTTGCTAAAGAGCAAATGAACAGAGAACTATTAAGCAATTAGAATTGATGTATTTATTAACGAAGTAAATGCTCAGAGAGCAATGGCTTTGGGTGATGTGATAGTTATCAGTATAGTCGGTGCAATTTTTTTTAACAAAGACATAAAACAGCCAAGCAGGCTTGACAAACCATTTTGTTTAATCTCTTTTCAAATGAAAAGCTCTTAAGCAGGCCACTTGTCTTAACTGCTTGAAACCATTAAAAAGAGAGAATTGCCACCAATAAATTAGCATATTTTTAACTTCATCACCAAACGATGGTCAATGTGGCTTGGCACTGCTTTGGTGTTTGGGACTTCACCCTTAAGTGACCACTTTGGCCCTTTTTTGACCCTTTGCCCTCTTTAAGCTGGCCACTTGATAAGGTAACTTAATGGTTCTCTCTTTTTCTCTTTCCCTTCACATTTGCAAGTAGCACTAACCTATAAATCATTGTAAGGGCCCTATCCAGTGACAAATTAATGTGCCCTCCTCCTAATTAATGGTCATCAATGTCCTTAATTATCTAATCCTATTGAGAGCAGTTAATAGTTAATCAGGCAGCCAGTTCTTCAAGCAGGTCATCTCTGCAGGAGTGTTAGAAGTTTCTCATCTGGGGATACTCCCTTCAAAAGCCACTTAAAGCCAAAAGAGCGAGAGTGTAGAAATAGTGATCCTTGAGCTAATTTGCTTTAGTTCTCAAAAGAAACCATTGAAATGGAACCCAACACTGTAATTGTTCAAACATTGTTTCAGTTTTTCTGGTAGAATACTGAGTAATTTACCATAAGATTGCTTAAAACTTTTAGAGGGATAAAGTTCAGTATCATGAGGAGGAGACCAGGCTTATCGTTTTCTTTTAAGTTGAATTTATATTTTTAATGAAAGATGCTTTTCCCCTCTGTGTGGCATTTTTCCCTCCAAATTTCTATTCTGATAACCACATCTAAGGTATCATTTCTATTACCATACAAACTAAACAAGGTGATCCCCCAGTGAAAACAAATATTGTGGCCAGAGAAGAAAGTAGTGCAATAGTGTGAATCATGTTTATGAACTCTCTATCTCTCTCTTTCTCTTTCTCTTTCTCATTGGGTCTTACTGGGAATTGGAGAGGAAGCAAAGAGAAAACTTACATAATGTCAAGTGGGACCTTTCCTTTGAATAACTTTAGTTTCTAATCATTACTACAGTTTACCATTGGTGCTGATCAGAGATCTTTCATTAACCACGCAGGTTTCTGTTTCATTTTCTCTCTTCTTCCTACTATGCTAAACTAAGAATCATTATAATTGATCACCCTGTGGTTTATAAGCAATATTTGAAAAAAAAAAAAACCCACAGACGATTGTTTTTTAACAAGCTAATATTCAATATAATCGATCAAATCCTGTACCTTTTTTGGCTTATAATCTAGTCAATAAGGTTTTTGTTTTTAATAGAAATATCAGTGAAACACATTCTAAATAACTAATTTACTTATACCATAATATTCAGTTTAGTGATTAGAAAAATAAATTAAGGAGTCAGACAAACCTAATAGAAGTACTTGTAGGTATAGTTAGAACAGAATAAAATCATGTGGTTCACCTAAGATTAAATGTTTTAAATATAGCATTGTACATTAGAAAATGCATACTCAAACAGATAGCAAGTCTTTGGTGATATGTTGTAAAAACTGGAAACAAAAGTAGAAGTGACATGAAAGTAATTAGTTTGAGGATTCCTTTATTGGATGTAAAATCATCTATCAAATGGCAGTGTTTTAATACGCACAAAAAATATTTTTTTAAATGGCCTGATATTTTTTAAAAAATAAAATGTATACTGTACTAGTCTGTAAAGTCTGAGACCGTAATATACCAGGCATTGAATCTGAGTTTTACTTCTAGAAGCGAAAGGTGGTTTGACAGGTAAGGCAGAAATAAATTTTCTGATTTCACGCGGGTAGATTTGTTGTATGTTGGAATTTACTCTCAGTCACATGGTCTCAAAAGAGGGCATGGTTGGAAAGAAGGGGCAAAAGCAGCAGGCAAGCACCCCTCATCTCTATTTTTATGGTATCTTTGATAAATCATTGCATTTTTTATGTATGAAAACTAATTATCTTTTCAATAACAGCCACCAAGGGCCTTTAATAGGTAGAGCAACTTTAACTCGTAGTCTCCAATTTCTTTAAGTGATTTGGAGAAGGCAAAAGAGTATTTCTTCCTTTGGCATATGTATTGGCATTGTCCGGATTCGAGTGGAAATGTGTGTCTAATCACAGTTAAAATTTGTACTAATACCTGTAACTGTAAAGTTCAACAGATTAGCTCCTCTACAAAAGCCATAGCAGAATCGTATCTATACTAATGACATTAAAATCCTGGCAGGCATTCTAGATAAGTAAAAGAGAAAGTTTAAAGTTGATTCATTATATCTTCAGGTTTAAAGAAATGTATTTCCAATTCTTTGAAAACTGATAATTCTTACAAGCTGTACATGGTCAAACACTGGTGTATTTGATTAACCATAATATACAAAACTTATTCCTTGACCCTACCCAGATCAAGTTTAGCTAACCTTGCCTAACTTGCATTCAATCATGGCAAACATTTATTGAGCCATTTTTGTGTACCAACCACTATACTGGCTTGTTTATATTTTTATATAGTGATGAAATATTTTAAACAAAAGCTTTACTAAGATGTAATAACAGATTCAATATACAGAAATTATGTCTTTTTCATCTTTATATCTATCCCAGAACTAAGAACAGGTTCATTTACTTAGTAGATATAAAATCTTTGCTGAAATTTATGTAATCTAGATAAATTATAAATGCAGTTTTTTAAATAGTCCAAATAATATAGCTATAAATATTATATAAGCTCCACCGGTCAAGTGACCCATACACACTGCCTTCTCAGTTAATGTAAGATTTATAACTTGGGTACATAGCTTCACTTCCAAACTGTTAATAAAATAACTATTTTAACTTGTATTTTTCAGTCTCTAATTTTTGCTTCTCTAACCTTGAGATTATCATTAACCGGTTTTTTCTTTACATTAGTAATTACAATACATGTTAAGTAAGATTTGGTAGAATGTGAAATGTGGCTGCATGTAACTTGATGACATTATATACTTTGTGATTTTGATTTTATGTTTTCAGCTTGAACATATCTTAGCACAATCTAGTAATAAAATTTTTTAATATAATGATAATAATGTGTTATTACATTAGTTAAAACATCTATTAACAAAGAGAGTTTCCAGTTTGATAATGGGACTGTTTTCCAGCTCTAAGAATCAGTGTTTCTAAGATCAAGTCAGAGGGTGTGGTAATTTGAGTTACACTGAAATATACAAAAGACACACACTGTTTACTACAAACTTTGAATGTAAGGATAAATGATACTTATAAAGCCTATAATTGGTCCAAAAGTAATAATTATCATAAATGGTGTGTCTATGTGGGTCTTATAGACTAAATGAATATTGAGAATGGAAAATGTCAAAGTAAATCAAGTTTATTCAAGGTTAACTTATCATACTCTTCCCCTAATTCAGAATACAGGACCTTAGTACCTCTTCAGTCACCAAGAATGCTTTCTCACAAAATAATTGATCAACCAGTTTTTATTAAGTAGCTATTATTTTTATTTACTTAATAGACTCATTCTTAAGTATCAAGACCAAAATGGTAGATCCCATCAGTATAAATTAGATGTATAATAACACTACAGTATAATTTCATATGTAGAAATACTGGAAAAGCATAAACCCTTATAAACTACAAGGGTGCTAGTCAAATATAAATGCCTGGCTTGGAAACCTTTTTAAGTAACATCATGGGCCATAGTCCAATATACCTTTTCTGATTATGATGCCCTTCACAAATACTGATTGCTATTTTAATTAGCTTTTATTCCTAGATATACTGCAGTTAGCAAAAAGAAAAAAAGTCAAAGTTGAAGACAGGCATCTATTCATGTGGATGAAATCATTTGTGAAAAGTAAACCCAAATTAACATTCTTTAACAATGGAAAGGTAATTTTTTACATGTTTACATTTTAATATATTTATTATATTACCATCCTCATATTTACACTTTCATTCCCAAGTGATCCAGACATATAGTAGTGTCACAGAGGTTTCACAAAAGTCATCAGAAGTTGATTTAATACTTACTATACTCTATATATTTCACATGCCATAGTGAACCTATCAAAAGTGCATACCACCTTAAGGAGAACACAGTTTTGAGACTCTGTCTAATCCTATTTCTTCCCACTTTGGAATCTTAATTAGAAGAGATAAGGAAAAAAAAACATCATTTAACTAAATTATTGTCTTGAATCTGTAGCAAAAAGTATAATCCGCAATTGGGCCAATTAGTGAACCCCATAGTTAGCTATGCTGCAGCAAACAATTTGATTAGATCTGACACCATCCTAGTTCCCACTGTTGTTTTGCCAGGTATGATGGTTAGACTTCAAAGAGCTTGAGGCATCAGCAGGGCAAGGTTTGGAGGCCAGCTTAGGTCCGGTTGTTAATCTCTCTACTAAAACCACAGCAGCTCTCACACAAAACAAGCTTACACGACACAATCATGCGGTATTAAAGTTAGGGTTGAGTCATGCCAATTTGCCTTTGATTTTTTGATGATTGACCAAAGATGGCTACATGACTAGACACATGCTAAAAGTATACTGATTAGGTAAGTTCCCAAAATATTTGAAGTATTTTTTAACTTCCTATATACATGTTGTGAAAGCTTATTCCCTTTGATCAAACTTTCCAAAGTAATAGTACAGTATTGGGGAAAAATGAGTATTTCTTACTTGCAGCCTGAATACCAAACTTTTCACTTAACCACTTCATATAAATTTGTCTTTACATTAATAATTCCTTAAGGAGAATGTTAAAGGAAATTGTTTCTAAGTGGTAAGCTTTTGAAAAATCTATTAAGCACTTTGAAAGAAAAAAACATTTTTCCCTGAGTCATTTATGTTCACTCACAATTTTTCTGAAATTTCTTTATAATTGTTTTCCACTTAAATGTTGAGTAAAGTGCCCTTCCAGGATGTGATTGCATAAGTGTTCTTTTCTCTGCATTCTGATTTGTTGAAATATTGCAGTTATAGTGACATGTTTCCATTCTGAGAAAAGCCTAAGGCTGCTTTAGTATTATTCCGAATGATTGAAACTGCCATCTTGCTGACTTTCCCTCAGGCAGCATAAGGCCTGTTTGCTTTTGTGTTCATTTCACATGCTTCCTGTTAGTTTGGCTGGCAGAACATCATTGCTTCATTTGGCAAGGAAGAGTAAATTCATGTTTGGCTATTATATATCTTAAAGTTTCTGTAGGGTCATCAACACCTAGGATATTAAACTTCTAATTCATTACATCAAATGAATCCTATTTCTTTGAGAAATATTGTTAAAATATCTTATGGCACCTTAACTATAAATAATTTTTATATAAAAATCTTCGTTTTCTATAAGTTGAACTTAGGGTCTAATATTTTACATTGCACTGTTTTTTATACTCATAACTACATTTACTAAAGAAATTAAAGGAATGCATATATTTGAATAACAGGTTGGTTGCACAGAGCAAAGTCAAATATTGAGAATCTTGCTAACAGTTTTCAGTCCATGAGTCTCTCATAAAGATACTGTGGTACCTGTGGTGCAGTTATCTCAACTTTGAAACCAGGATGATACAGACTCTGCATCGTCTAAAGATGCCAAGAGAAAAAGGTATTTTTCCTGAAGATCATCTTCCTAAATTTTGCATATACATTTATGTATGTGTTCTGTGGTTTTGCCCAGTTTACACAGTACTCTCTGAAATATTTCCCCCCACAGTGTATCGTTTACGGTGTCTAAGAAAGATAGGAGAAGAGAAAACAAAAAAATTATGGCAAAGCACAGTTGTTCTATTTTATCACCTAAATGTATTTTTAAGTCCCTAGACAATAAGAGGATACATTTTATTAGTATATCCTCCCAGGTGTCTATAATACTAATGCTTAGCAAATATGGTATCCTTGAGCTTTGTGATATAGGTAGCTTTGGGATGCTTTTGTACCCCAAACATTTCAAGTTTACTTCTGCCTCAGTGCCTTTGCTCAGCAAATGTTCAGAATGCTCATCCCATCAATTCTTTCAAGGCCTTTTCATGAGTTAAATTAACTGTCTCACTCTTCGCCCTAGAGAAGTCTGACTGGCCCGTCTGAAGTATTCGCTAAGTTACTTGCTATCACGTACCATTTTAATTCTTAGTGTAGTACTTATATATTACTATAGTTATTCACCAGTTTATTTATTTATTTTCTTTTCCTCACCAGTAAAATGTAAGCCCCTCAAGAGTAGGGACATAGCATGTCATGTCTGCAGCTAAATCCTGAGTGTATATAGTCAGTACTCCATAAATATTTAAATTGTTGATCTACTGTTTTTAAAGTAACTCATATCTACTTTAAGTTTCTTTAAAAACATGTATGTAGTATCTCATTTGTTCTAGCATTGTGTTGGGTGCTTTCACATACATTACCATATTTAATTTTTATTTAATACTCACAGGAACCCTTGCATATGTACAATTACAGACATTTTTAATATATATAAAAAAATGTAAGTTGCATAGCCTTGCTAAAGTCATAGATCTGTGATTAAAGCCAGGATGAAATTCAGATCCTCTGATGCCGTATACAGAATTACACTGGAAAGCTAACATGTTTCAGGAACTCTGTTAATTATCATTAATTTAAAAATAAGTTTTATTAAGTATTTAACAGGGCCCTGGGACTATTGCAAGTGCCTTATATATATTATTTCATAAACCTTATCGCTACCATACAGCATTATTATCTACATTTTACAAGTGAGGAAACTTAAGGTTTAGAGAGAGAAAGCAACTTAGCTCACCCGAACTCACAGAGCTAATAACTGGCAGAAATGACACTTAAATTCAAGTCTGTTTTATTCTAAAGCCTATACCCTTAACCACTATCTGCTATGCCTGAAGCTGTACTGCTATCTCATCTTCAGTATATAAGCCAGAAAGTGTCTGCCCTAAAGGATCTACAGTAAGAAATGGATTAAAAAAATTCTCAAAAATACATATGTCTATGTGTGAGATAGATATATAAGATAGATATATTCTTTTAACATTCTAGTTAAAAATTTTACTGTCCCTAGCATGCATTTCTGCTCTGTTTTTATGAAATAACATCATAAAATTTAGATTGAATTAATCATAGCCTCTCCCTTATAACATGATGTGATTATACATATATATTCATATGTATGTGAATATATTAGGGTGGTAATATTGTTCTTTACTTATTTTTTACTGATTTCTGGTAGGTATTTTATTATGGAAAAATTAATTTGCAAAAACTGTAAAGCCATACCCTAAAACATTATTCACTTTGATAGGATTTCTAAATACTAAATAAGGTAGGGAAAGTATTCTATACAAAGAAATGTTGTTTTCTTTGTTCTACTCAACTATTTTGATTTGGTTCAAAAATATGCCAAATTGAATTATAGTATGTTATTGTATTCACTTAGGCTCTATATTCAGGTACTTTTGCAAATGTTAATTTGCTTATAGCTAAATATTTTTGTATTGTATTTTATATTTTTCTAAGTTATTTTACATTTTTATCTTTGGAGCATAAAAAATTATCCTGTGAGATAATTGAGGTATATACAACTTAGAAGTTAATAAGGGTCTACTCAATTCAATTTTTCAAATCCGTAATTTTTGCCTCCCCTTTTATCATAACTGGTTCTAATGAAGGTTTGAGTCATTCATACTAAAAAATATTTTTTTTCTTTTACAAATGTTTGTTGGCAGTTCTTTGAATACCATCTTTAAACAAAATTAAGCAATAAATCTTATGATTACAAAATATTTTCCTTTTATTGATTAATATTACTAAAAAGTTTCCTGAATTTTAGTAATATGAATAAATTGTGCTTCTCATTAAAAATATGACATTAAATATAAATTATTAGTTTTTGAAAGGTAGAATTGGGGACCATAATAAATAATAAAGAGAAAGTAGGGTGTAATGGAAATGCCTTTAGCCCCAAAACTAGTAAAGCAGTTCTCTTATTTGAGTAAAAATTAAAATTTTGACAGAGTTATTATTGTCATAATTCAGTGCCACAGTGGACATTTTATAGAGTAGCCAGTTCAGGTTCTTTGTATCTGGTACAGTGAAGTTCACTGAACTGTTTTGTCAGGTGCTGTCAAGTCAACCCACCATTGTTGTAGAGAATCAAGCTAAATCATTTTGGCATGAGCCTTCCAGAAATAAGATACCCAATATGAAGGGTTTAATGAAATTGAGTATTTGGTTTCAATTTTTTTAAGACTTTCAAAAATATATTACGCCCATTCAGAAATTTATGAGTAAATCAGTCAAAATATCTGATGTCATGCTTTATTGAAAAATTATTTTAAATATCATTGCCTAACATATATATATAATACTTGGAATGTATTTGGTAATTATTTTTTAGGTATAAGATTCTTCACTAAACATCTCAAAGTAATAAAACTTCAAAGTTTATAGTCATTTAGTAAAAAAGAGAGAAGTATCTTTTATTATAATTAAAATTTTCTATTATGAAATGAAGCTAATATCAATTTTGATAGAACTATCTTTCTTTTCAAAGGCTATTAACACCAAAATTGTGTTTGATTAAATTTTTTGTCTTTAATTAATGAATTGCTTATGAACATTCTAAATATTTAATTCTTAAATGGTTTTTTAAGTCTTATTTTTCTGCTCAGTAGTTATTTAAAAGGTATTATTATATTGAAGACTTAAATGCCTCAAACTTTTTATTTACATATTTTGGTACTAGGTATTTTTTGTTGATATTTCTGCCATTGCAGCTCAATAACCTAAGAAATATTTTACTGATTTGTACTGTAGCTATGGGGTAGCATTGAAAAAGCTTGTAACAAAAAGCCTCTTGGTGCAATTAAAGGCCACTTGTATGTATTGTAATAGGCTACTCATTTACAAGATCTTTGTGAAGGGTCGGTGCTATAGCATGAAATGTATTGCCCTTGTTGATCCTGTAAATAAATGGGTCAACTTATATTGTATTCGGTAGGCAAAGGAAAAGTCTAACACAAACTAGTTTATTGATATTTTACAAATTGCTAAAATGTTGAGCAAAACCAAATGCAATAGCGCTATATTCTTTACATAAATAATTATAGAAAATTCTTAGAATATATAATTATAGTTTTTAAGGGAAAGCTGTTGTATGAAAAAGGAATCAAACTCATAGTGATTTATTTTTAATTATCTTTCATAGCCCTTCCAAAACTTAGGAAGAAATAATGGTGGTCCATATATAAAGTATTAGTAATATCTGTACTGAATGAATTAATGATATTCCATAGTGAATGAAAAGAATATTTTCTTCCTTTTAATACACTTAGATTTTATATATTTAGGAAGTATAGGTCATTTTTCAGTCTCGAAATATCAAGTTTTAAAAATACACTAATGAAATCATTCAGCACTTTCTAGATTCTTTCCTCTGCATTTCCTTAGCCACACAGCAATCCCACATACACACCCTTAATTTTTTTGTAGGGGGTTGCTTTGTACTATCAAAAAATTAGATTTCCAGTCAATGCCAAACAGATCTTCTAGGTTAAGCAAAAATAATTTAACAATGATTTGAATCAAGAACCAAATGAATAAAGATAAATTACCCTTTAAAAGCCTGTAGGACTGACTGGTCTATAAAAATACTAAGGCCAATCATTAAGACCAATCATGAATAAGTAGCCAAGAATAGCTCTGATCCAAGTAATCTTCTCTGCTTGTTATTTAGCTCTTGAATATGCACTCTACCCTGTTTGTTTTTGCTTCCATACATTAGTACAGTGAAAACTTCCTACGTTTCCTTTATAAAATATCAAATTTGGGGAAAATGTGGTTCTTTTAGGGGCATAAGTGCTATAAACTTAGGTCTATTTTATTCATCATTGTATCCCTTTTTCCTAGTTCAATGCCTGATCATGTAGGTGCTCATCAAATATTGAATGAATGGATGAAAGAATGAATGTCCTCTGAACACTGCTGAAAATATACTAGAGGCTGTGACCACAAAAATCTCACTATTTCAGACCACACGGAATAGACCATAATAGTGCTAATACTGTTTCCTACAGATGCTTAATATACTTATAAGGTTTTTCGTAAGTAAAATAACCTTCAACAAATACCAGCTAATAATATAAGGAACTGTCATTGCTGAAATAAAATAGAACTGTACTTCTCAAAAATACCAGGTAGGAAATGAGGAAACGTAATTTTTAGTTAACAATACATGATTGATGTGCTATCTGAATCATGATTTCATTACTGTCATTCTGTTGCCATTTGAAAATTACTTTGAATGCTTCATCTTTAAAGATTCAATAATAAATTTTCCAAATTCATAAATGTCAGTAAGGGGTTTCCAGTCTGGTTCCTTATATAAACTATTAGATTAGGTTTCTAAAAGTCATCTGTAGCAAACAGGAATCAATCCTAATTCCCTCCTTTAAAGTACCTATCCTTTGTAACCTCATTTGACCCAGTAGTTGCCTGTTAATGTGCCTGGTCTTCTTTGATTAGTGTAGCTGATTTTATTGCCTATATGTTTTCTTGGCTTTTAATAGAAAAAAATTATAGAAAATTTGTGAGATTCATGAGTTACAGATGAAATATTTATGTAAGATCAAATTGAAATCAACATTTTAGATATTCTACAGTTTTTATTTAAATTCACATTAGTAGTAAAGTAACTAATATTACTTCTAAAATAATATACTTTAAGGCTATCATTATTGAAGAATCATCCCATGGACCTTTTTGTGCATATGAAGCTGACAAGTTCCCATCTAGTTCTTTAGTTTGGCTTCTTAAGAATTTCCTCCTAGTAATCCATTCTGATCCAGATAGAAATTTAAATTAACAGCAATTATATTCAGAAGGAAAGCTTTACAGTGTATGATTTATAACTGAATGCATTTCCTTCACGTATGCTAGTGACTTAACATGTAATTCAGTCAAAAAATAGAGTACATGCAAAGATATTTTGGAATTGTGATCTACTCTTTATAGTACCATAAATATGGGCCATTTCTTTTCTTTAGCCTTCATTTATTATAAGATTCCCATCATTTTACTGGAAAGATGCTTATGCTTTGGTCTATGTAAAATCGGGCAAGTAAAGGGCAATACTAAAGCAACTATGCCCCTGTTGCATTAGAGAATGATGTTAGCAAACTGGTGGCCCATAGGTCAAATGTAACCCCTCTGTTTTTTTAAAATAAACTTTATTGGAACACAACCAGTCCTATTCTTTTGCCCTGTGGCTGTTTTCACAGTACATCCATCACTAAATTGAAATCTTACGGCCTACAAGACCAAAAATATTTTTTATCTGGTCATTTACAAAGAAAATTTGCTATAAAGAAAAGCCCCTGCTTTAGAGGGCTATCTACTGTAAAGGAAACTTAATGAGAGAATTGTCAATTAGAGGATATAATTTATAGTCTTAAATTTAAACTTTATTTGAAAAATAATACATACAGTCATTTGATGTGTAATTTACCCTTGTGAAATTTATGCAGTCTCTGAAAAAAAAACCTAGATTTTTTTTGAACAGACTGCATTAATGTCTCTTTGAAAAAAATACCTAGATTTCATAAAAGGTTAAAATTGGAAGGGAGCTTAAAGTGCTTCAAAGCCAGCTTCTCATTGTGTGCACATATTTTCTCATCCAGCCTCTCTGTAATCATGTGGAACTCACTTTCATAGAGGCACCCATTTCAGTCTCTACCAGATTCTTTCAAATGCTAAAGCAGCCTCTCACCCATTAGTACTAATTCTGCTTTCTGAAGCCACACATCAATTGCTATTTTCTATATAATATTAACAGATTTACAATAAACACCTAATATATGAAGAACAATTATAATTTGTATATATATTTTCTTAATTTTTCCTTAGATGTATATTTCTTTTATAAAATATTATAAGTTAAATTAAGCATTTTTATGTTGTTTATTGTACATTTAACTTGGAACCTTTAGCATAAAGCCCATATAATTTTTATAACATCCTTTTAAAGGAAATGTTTGCTTTTTCCTTTTTAATAAAGCATTAATTAGAAATAGAAAAGTAATAATTTTGAATTCTGAGGTTAGAATGCTTTATAGGTTCATACAATTTAAATGTTAAAATCGGTGTTTTTATTTGTAGCATGTTTGAGTATATCAATGACTTCAGATGGTTAAAAGTGATAAAATTACAATTACATATGGTATTTTTCAGTTTTTTATTATAATCTAGGATTATTTTACTATATGGTAAGTTAATCAAAATGTAGCATTAAACTTATAATGACTGAATAGTAAGAAGCATGAAGATATATTTCTATATTGGGCATAAGTATATATTGATCTTATCAGCAGAAGTATACAAAAAAGTTTAGCTGTTCATTAGCCATACTATCCAGTGTGTATAATTGAGAGTCAAATTAAAACAGTACTTTTAAGCGGGCACTATGCATCAAGAAGCCTTCTTGTTTTTACTTTATTTTTTATAAACTCTAGGAATTTCTTAGATAAGAAAACAAGATCATACTGAAGTTTAAAATGTAAATATATTGTTCAAAGTAATGTTAGTCCTGGTAAAATTGTTTTTAAGCCATAGGAGACTATAGTTGGAATATTTTGGCATTTTAGTTAGGAAATTTAAAAATGAGGGCATTTTTACTCGTTGCTTTTATTTAAATTAATGCAAATTATTATATTTTTATTGTATAAATACTAGTGTCCTTGACATTTGAAAATTATTTTAAAATTAGGTAAAATGAAACTCCTTTTTATAAGTGTTTATAATGTAGAATAGAAAAGAAGATTGCATGAAACCACACAAAAAGGACTCAACTTAGTGTTTTCAGCCTAATAAAAATGTTGTAAAAATACTTGTAAGCTTGAAAATCACACTAGCTATTCTTGTTTCAAATTCTGTTTAATATATTGTTCTGTATGATTTTATAATAAACAGATTACTCCTTGAACAGGAATTAAGAATAAAGCTGCCAGGAAGGGGTTTTGTTGTCAGAGTAGTTCCCGCCTCATGTTTTGTAAGAGATTTCATGGTCCCATTGTAAAGAGTAGATGATTTAAAACGTGTTCCCAAGATAAACTTTCCCATTGTCATTAATGAGGATGGATAATACTGAGTGACAAGTGCATTAGGAATGACACAGAAAGAGCTGTTAGATTTGTCAGAGCGTATCACTTCAGGCATTGACACTTGAGGACATTTCTTTTTGTGAATATTTGGTGGGGGGGGGAATCTGATTTAAACATACCAAAGTTTGTGTTTGCTAATAGAATAATGTATTTTACAATTTATAAATATGTATTTTCCGGTGTTTAGAAAATATTTGGAAAGTTATTTAGATTAGGTTCTTCCACATTTTAAGTTCATGTTTTTATTATATCCTGATTTCTTCCTAAGTCATCAAACTGCAAAACATTTGAAAATGTTAAAATATTTACACAAAACTGAGTTTTCCCTTTGAAAAAGTCTTATTTCTTGGAATATGCAGCTGAAGATATCTACCCAAAAATTATATACATTTTAAAAAAATATTTTGGTGTCTTATTCCTGTATATAAAAGGGGACTCTTTACTCTGTATTACCTTGAGAATAAAGATTTTGAAATAAGAAAACATATGTAATTTATATTGTCTCTCTAAAAATACATTACTTTAGAGAAACACATTTTAAATATTAATCAGTGAACAATTAATTATGTATGACTTTTCTGGTATTTAAAGTATTTCCAAACTGTAGTATGCCTCTCAATTTCAATTTTGAACATGCAATTGGCCATTTTTTTTGCCTTGATTCATCTTTCCTGCTGCCAACCAAATTTTGTCTCTGTATACCTTTTTGACACTAATAATGACTGAGTCTCTGTTCATTTGAGTTCAAGATTTCCCAAGCGGCAGTTGGAGCTGGGATAAACTATCTATCATGATTGCATACCACTAATCTGTCTCAACCAAACCACCCTATGACTGAAATTATACTTGACAGTTTACCTCTTCTTGATGAGCCTGAGGTGAACATAGCTACAGACCATCCCTGGGAGGACATGGCAACTACTCCATATGCTAGGGAGTGTCCTTTTATTTGTAACACAAGACTGAAACTATGATTGTAACAGAACGGAGGTTTTTCTTTCTCTCTCTCCCTCTTTCTCTTTCTCTCTCTCTCTCTCTTTCTCTCTCTCTCTCTCTCTCTCTCTGTCATATTTCTAATTTTCAATAGATAATATTTCTTCTATACTATAAAACTTTTTTACACAAAACTGGTAAACATTTTCTGCCGTTATATGTGCTACCTGTATGTTAGCTACACCATGGGGTTAAAAACCGTAAAGTCATTTTTTAAAATAGTTATGCTTTCTAAAATGTCCTATCACTTATATACCACAATTATCAAATATCAAAGATTTCCTATTAGTATTTGACTCTCACCAGAATTTTCCAGTTCTTAAAACATCTCAGTAAATTTTTATATTATAAAAATGTTTCTGAGAGTTTAATTCTCTCATTCTAACATGAAAATATTTTTCAAAATCAGTTTTAAAGTCTTTAAAGATTTTTTAAAATATATTTGAAGAAAACAATAAATTGAATACTGTATCAGAAAACATAATTGTTTTGATAAAGTTTCCTTATATAGATTTAATGACCATATTTACCATTGCTGTGTAAAGTCTAGAGAAAAATGGCTGCTAAAGAAAATATACTAATTTACTGCCTTACATCCCTTTTGTGAAAACATCTTCCATTTGGAATCAGAAAACATCAAACATTTTGAGATGATAGACAAAGAGAGATTAAAGGACATATTATTAATACACTGGAAGAAGAGAAATCTGAAGTAATTTTCAAGAATTATATATGGAGTGTTTAATAGTAAGACTAGTTTTTATAACCAGCATGGAAGATCAAGTGAATAACATATGTAAATTGGAAATTAAAAGATTGAGGTGATTTATACAAAGGCATTTGATTATTAAGATGGTTTTTCGTAGACCATAGATAGATAAATCTATGATAAAATGGAATCTATTTTAATTTGTCCTGGATTGTTGAAATGTGATTCTACCCAAACATGATTAGATGGCCTGAGAAGTGTGGCCCGTAAGTTAAGTCATCAGAGCAAGCACTTAATAAGCTTATTTCTAATTGTCCTTTACTTTTAATTATTATTCCTCTGGAAAGATTCCTTTTGGTACTAGCAGTATTTTCTATAATCTTATGAAGCAGTAGTATAGTCATTAATGCATTCTAGACAAAGTTTTTCTTTCTGATTTTAATATATGTTCTACCAAACTGAGCATATAGACAAATTTTTTGTAAAGCACCTAATGTCAAATAACCGTAAGCTTTATTTTAGAAATTTATGTCAATTAATTTCCTGATATCAGAGATGATTACTTAGTGTAGTGATTGAAATATTCTTATATGTTTAGATGCAATATAAGTTGTTTTTATCAAATAAACTTAATCTGCATTAACTTTTATTATTTTCTGCTTTTGGGGTTTTTTTTTTGACGTGGAGTCTCGCTCTGTTGCCCAGGCTAAAGTGCAGTGGTATGATCATAGCTCAGTGCAGCCTTTAACTTCTGGGCTCAGGTGATCCTTCCCACCTTAGCCTCCCTCGTAGCTGGGACTACAGGTGTGTACCACCACACTCAGCTAATATTTTTATTTTTTTAGACAGGGCGATCTCACTGTGTTTCCCAGGCTGGTCTCAAACTCCTAGCTTCAAGAGATCCTCCTGCCTCCTGCCACGTTGCTGGGATTACAGGCACAAGCCACTAGACCCATCTCTACATTATTTTTATTTTAAATAATATAATAATTACCAGTGAGCCTTGTAAGATTTCAGTAACATCACCTAAAATAAGTATCCTAAAGAAAACTGTCAAAATAAACTATATATTTCCACACTTTTTTATTTCAACTATATAACTTCTACCAGTGAGCTGCATAATATAATCCAGTAACATGTATTTCTGAAAAAGGAGGAGTACTATCAAAGTAAATTAGTAAACTATTTATATATATTCTTTATTCCAAAAGTAATATAAGGGGAAAAGTCTCTAATTTGTACACTGATTCATGTTAGGCAGCCTTAATTTTGTGCTAAATTTTAATTTAGGCAGTAAAATCTGATCCATTCATCTTATCATACCCACTTACTCCTCCCATCTAATTATATTATCGTTAAATGTACTGTTTTATTATAGGATGCATCTGCATCATTTTTTTTAAATAAAATTGCCCATTTTTTCCACAAACATCTATTTTCTAATCAAAAGAGTTGATATTACATTGCTTTACAGTAAATATTCTAAAATTTAAAAATGGTAATTATTGAATAGTTATGATCCAAAAAATAATTGCTTCAACTGGAAAGCAGAATTTGTTTATTTTAAATTTAGAAAGCAAGCAAATTAAAGTGATGTTTTATGTAATATTTAAATAATTATGCTTTTTGTTTTAGGTTTTAATATAACGTTTGCGACATTTTTAATATATTTATATGCATAGCACAGTATGTCATGAATCCTATAAAAATGTAACAAAAAAGTAAAGTGGTCATGCCTTTTAGTAACTTATATAAAATTATCCTGAAAAATGCCTTAACACTATCATATAAGGCAAAATTATTGTGTTCTTCAGACTGTCTTCAATAAAATGATTGGCAACACTCTAGTCACTTGTTTATTTTACACATCACAAAGGAATTGTTCTTCCCCACTAAAATACTGTAATTCTCCTTTCTTTGTTTTAGATATCAGGGTGACATTTCCTATGGGGTGGGTGGGTATGTGTGTGTGTGTGTGTCTGTCTGTTTGTCTGTCTTTAAGAGCCCTGTAGAGGAAAATGTAAAATCTGTCAGATTTTTAATATCCTGACCTGGGATGAAACCATTTGTTGTTTTACTATAATGTACATTTTACACACTGGGTCAATTGAAGTTTTAAGGATTAATTATGTGAGAGTGAGATCAAACATAGATGTTTATTAATTTATTTAGTAAATATTTATAGAGGTATTTTTAGGTGAATTTTTTATCTGGTCCAATGCTTTCTATTAAAATTTGTATCCTTAAGATCTGCCTCTGGCTGCCTCTCTAGGCTCACCTCCTGTCTTGAACTTCAAGTTACAGCTTGACTCTCACTTGGAGTCCCACAATGGCCCACTTTTCCATCACTTTTAAGTCTTTTGTAGATGCCAAAAATACTTTCCCCTTTCCTCCAAATGTTTCTGCTAGATCAATCTTAGTCTTCGTTTAGTCCTCAACTTAGATGTCACCACCTCTAAAATGTCTTTCCTGATTCTTGAAGACTAGGTTAGGTGGCCTGTTTCTGAGCTCACAGAGTACCTTGTAAATTATCTCTATTATAGCACTTGCAACATTATTTTAATTTCCTGTTTTCTTGACCCCTCTCTTCACCATAATGTAAGCTAGTGGCAGAAACTATCTTTTTCTTATTCACAGATACACATTTTCCACAGCACCTAACACAGGATTTAACATATAGTAGGTGTTCAATAAAGATTTGTTGAATGAGTGAAAAGCTAATAATATGTAGAATTGTGCTAAATACCTGATACACATTTAATTAGCTCTCTACATGGGTCTGGGTTGTCGGCTCTTTGGAGAAAAGCATTAGTAATCAATTCTCCAAGCTCAAACTAAACTGTTTAAATTTTCCCTGATTACCAAACTATATCTTGTCTTTAAGGATTCACACCTTCTACTTGGAATGCTCCTCCATATCAATGTGGAATTTAAAAAAAAAAAAAATACTTTAACACCTAACTTAATCTTGTTGAAGATTTTGCTAGCTTTTTCTCCACTCCGCTTATCCTTCCCTGCAAATACATTGACTTCCTTCTAAATTTTTGGATTATGTAAAACTCACCTTTTTAATGGTGTGTTTGTTACTCAATGCATTAAAACCCTATCAAATAATTTTGATCAAATTTAAATGCACTTTTTTAGCTACTCTGTATTATCTCTTCCTCTTTCCTCTATGGATATGTGGTAGAGATTCAGTATAGATACCTATCAGGATGACTAATTAAGGCCAAACCAACTGAACATTCAAAATGTACCCTTCAAATAGAGAAGAGGTGCCAAGTTGATAACATCTTGATAACAGTGGATAGTAATATCCCATGGGCTTACATATTCATTGTTCCTAGTCAATTGACATTTATATTTATTATCATTTGAGTGAAACATGATTATTTTATGATAATTTGAATCATTGCTTAAAATTCAGTTTGTGAAATGTTGTATCCCTGCCATCTTCTTTTACCATTCCTTTAAAGGATTTGGAGCTACTCTGCTATTTAGGGAAGATGATTTTTCCTTCTAATTGTTACATAATAAGCCTCATTGTTTTCCAAATAGGAGACTTCTTCTCTCTTTAAGAGTAATAATTTTATGCTGCAGACATCAAAGATGAGGACAAAAATGTCACATCGTGATTCTGTCTCCATGACACTCCACAATAATACAAAGTGAAAAATTCAAGCAAAGAGAACTTTTTGCTTTTCCCATGGTGTCAAAAGTCACATTTCTCAGATATTTTCTCCAAATTACACATTAAAATAACCATTTTATATCATTTAGAAAAGTATCATTATATCTTGAAATTTTATTCATAAAATATTCTCCCGACTTACTCTTTTCCGTAAGGTTTTTGTTTCCTAACCAACAAATAGAAATTACAGTTCCTATTTTTTATTTATTCTTGGCTATTTTAGTTAGAGATTTATTGCCTTGATCCATATGTAATGTGTTTATCACTTAAGAAACATTTTTTAAAAAACATGGGTTAGTAATTTTGTATAATGCTATAATTATATCTTTCATTAAGATAATTATGTAAAAGTAAATAAAGGTAGGGCTAAGATAATACCTAATTTAGGATGCCTTTCAACTGTATAATGCTTATAATTAAAGATTTCAAACAGAAAGTAAAGGGCCTTGATTTTCTTACGCATCAGCCTAATTCTCAACATAAAACCATAAAAGTTAGTTGAATGGTTTCTTTATTTACACACTAAATCACAACTGTCCACTTAGAAGCTTTTTAGGCCAAAAAAAAATTGTTAATATGTCTTTACACTGGAGCATAGAATTTAAAAGATGAATTTTGTAGCTCATTTGACATGCAAAGTTGAGAACAGGAAGGATTTAACTTCTTTATTGCCATTAGAAAATATTTCAAATTTACAATGGGAAATATGTGATTATTCATTTCATGTTAATTAAACCATTGAAAGAAAACCTCACACATTATCAGTCATTAAAAGTAAACATAGTACATTACACATGATTTCATAGATGTAAGACATCAAATAATGGACAGTAGCTCACTAAATGGAGACATAAATAAGATTTTATGTCTTTAGAAAAAAGATATTTTCCAACTTTCCTACTTTTTTCTGGGTGGACCAGAAGACATACGAGAAAAACTCAGCTTAGCCTAGCACCTAATAACCATCACGACCCATGCAAGTATTTAAATGCAGACAACTAAACAGATACCAAAACTTGTATCCTCACAACCTTTCTAATGGCACATTGAGCTCTCTGGTGAGAAATGGCTGCAGCATCTCAAGGTAGAAAGAAGCAGCAAAACTTATTTGTGAACTGACTGTGAAAAGCACTTTTCTTGCCTGACTTTGCTACATACAGAATTCTGTGAACCTCTGAAGTAGCCTTGAGACCTAAGGTTTAGCTACTAGCAGCTAAAATAGGTCATCAAGCTCCAGGTCTGCTACGATATTACCGTTCTGTCATTCCTACCAAGAACTTTGTTTTAAGCAGGAACTGGCTTTTAGCTGCATAGTGTTCATTTTTGTTTTTATGGTGACAGTGTAGAAGGTGGATGATGGGGGTAGGACAGCAAAGCTTATGACTAAATAATCCACCCTTCAACCCTGATTTCTGATAGAAATAGGAAAACCTTCAGATACTCTCTGAAGGGACACTCCCTGGCTTTCATCAGCCTGCTTCTCTGGACTGAGTTTTAGGTAATTCATAACAATGGAGCCAGCATGACTGTTCTCTATACTGATTGTTATTGTGTGATTCAATAAAAGACTTCTCTGTTGCAGAAGTTTCTAAGGACTATTCATAATGTTTTGTATCAATTATTGGATAAGTTATTGCCTCAATTATTGCCTTTTTAAAAAAAGAAGCAGTCATTTGGGACTTGGAAGTCTTTGTTATAAGGGGATTTTGTTATAAAGGCATTTGTTAGAAATGGTATTTATTCTACTGTTGTGAAAAACCTATAATATTAACTCTTTAGATATGATTTTTATTGAGCATATGTGAATTGAAAGTATAATTCAGTAAAGCAGCTATCATGTGCACAATTCACTGAAATGGTTTTCATATGAGCTGATGATATTTTGCTAAGTATAGAAGTGCAAAACCCAGAAATTAATAAAACTGTCAAAGTATAACAGTAGTTTTTGATGAGGTCTCAGTAGCCATATTTTTGGTGCATAAATTCTAATCCCATTATCAATCATCCATTATAAACTCAACCGCTTTAATTATCAAAATTTTATGTTATAGATACGAATTATTGAAAAGAAGATATTTCTCATATTAGACAATTCCTTGCTTATTAAAGTATAACTTATTAAGATTGCCATAGCCCACAAGACATGTAGTGTGTGGCCATAAAAACAAACCAAATTATGACCTTTAGAGATATCGTGCATGGATAATACTATTAGCAATTCATCAGTCTATTTACTACATTGGGGAAATTAAAGTCATTGGTATTGCTTTTTAGAAGTGTGCAATAGGATAATATCCGCATAGAATCTCTTGAAAATTTTATTTAATAAAGCATTTAATAATAGAATATTATTTAGTAAACCTTTTAGAACATTTTAAACATTGTAAACATTATAGAACATTCTATTTAAGAAAGGATTCACATCAGAGCATTGAAGACACAGTCTTCACTAACTAAATGTGGAAAAAAATTGCTTCTGAGTTGCTGTGTTTAATTGCTTGCATGCTCTTGGCATCTTAATAGGAAAACCTTTAAGTGTGATACTACCAGTCATCACTATGTCTTCAGTTGACACATTTTTTAAGTGAAAGATAGAAAATGAAGAAACATGTATTTCTTCTAATTTGAATAGAAGTCTGTATTATAAGTGTATTTGGAAAGCTCTGCCAAAACACTTGATATGGAAAGGAAAGTCTCATTTGTAAAACTGTTAATATGAGTTACCATTTGGCTTGACCTGCCAACCATTTTTCTTCATTTTACCAGTTGTACATTTTAGGATTGGAAGTAAATGGAAGAAAAACCTTTTTCCCTATAGAATTGGGGTCTTCATGTAAGGCCTGTTTGAAAAATGCAAGGGCATGGTTTTTCTCTAAAACCTGCAGACTTTCTTAAAATTAAACATGATTTATTCAGGAACAGAAATTCCAGGAAAATTTACATTTATAAATTGTAGTAACATTCTGTCTATATTACTAAAACATCACAAGGGTGAATGTTTCTTTATATAGTAGAGGTAACAGTGTCTTTATTAATTCAGGTTTCTAGTACCTAGTTAAAAAAAAGCACATGGATTGTAAAGTATGCTAGGTGTACTTGTACACAGTATGGCAGTGACAGCTTTGGAAATTACTGAAGCTAAATGCTGGGTAACTGCTGTCACCCTCTTTCTCCTATTTTATTGCTAATACTACAGAAAGACAATTCATCTGGTTTCCTGAGCATGTAAGTTCTTTGCACACAGAAAAAATCATCACTGACAAATAGAAATGCAGAGTAAGGGCAGGGAAAAGAAGAGATTGTGACTGATTGAGCAGAGTTCTTGTCCCCTGGGATAATGAGAAGCTAATGTGATACAATGATTCATACACTTAATCATTTAAAAAATATATTTGTTAAGCATATACGATACTAAAGTTACGATGTAGGCACTATGGGAAATGCAAACAACACTGTACATGGTTTGTTTTCTCACTTCACCTCTTAGGTACTTATACTGTGGAAGTTATGAAAGAAGTCCCTTCCCTCTAAAAACTCCATAATTAAACCATCTTTCTCAGGTGTTTCTCAGAAGATTTTTTTCCCTCCTTAAGTACAAGAAAACAATTAATATTTACCCAACATACGGTCTGAGAAAAAATTCTGTTGACTCTGCTTTAAAATATATTCATGTTAATAATTAAAACAGTTTTTACCACCTCCAATGCTACCACTCAGTCCAAGCCATCATCATGCTTTGCCTAGAATATTATGTAATAGCCTCTTAACTAGATCCCTGCTTTTAACCCTGACCTCTTTCAGTCTGTTCTCATACAGTAGCCAGGAGTATGATTCTTTTAAAACATAAGACAGGTCATGTCATTTCTCTGCTCAGAACTCTCCGTTGATTCTCCATCTCACTCAGAAGTCCTTTGGTGACCACCAAGACCCTACGTGACCTGGCTGCCTTAACTCTCTAATCTTACCTTTTATTCCCTTCCCACCATTTGCTCTAGTTCAGCCACACTATCCGCCTTTCTTGAACACACTGAGTCTCGGGGCCTTTGCTGCCTATTCACTTTGCCTGAAATGTGATTCTTTCAGATATTTTCATAGCTAACTTCCTCAATACCTTGAAATATTTGTTAATATATCACCTTAATGAGGCTTTTCCTGACCATCCTTTTCAAAGTAGCAATTTATCCCCATTCTGCCATTCACAGTCACTCTTAATCTGCTTCTTCTTTTCCTTAGCACTCACCAACTTTTAATATGCTGTATCATTTTCTTATTTATTATGTTCACTTTCCATCTTGCTATACTGTGGGTTTCACAAGAACAAGGATTTTTGTCTATTCTGTTCTGTTTAGAACAGTGTCTGACACGTGATAAAGTGCTCAGTAAATATTCCTAAATTAAGTTTGTATGCCTCAGTTTCTCTCAAATCATTTCTTCCCCTTCCCTATTTAAATTATATTTTAAAAATGAATGAATTTAGAAGCTAATACTAGTTAAAATAATAATATCGTTTATTTCTCTCGTTTATTGGGTACTTAATATGTATTAGACACTGTACTAGGCACATTACCTATATTAACTCATTTAATCCTCCCAGCTCATCCTCAGAGTCAGATAAGGAGGCTTAGAGAGATTAAGTCATCTGCCCAAGGTCATATATCTAATGAATGGCAAAGCTCCAATGCAAGACCGTAAGAGACTCCAAAGGTCAAGCCCTCTTTGTAGTTTTTGGGTTATGGCCATCTTTAGCAAATTTTATTGAATATCTATATCTTATTTATATTTACTAAACAATAGTTGACTAAAATAATTACACAGCATCAACAGTGAAATTAATTGAATACTAGTTTGCCTAATGTCATCTCTTTTTTTTAAGTAACTACATATTTAGAGACAAATAAATACTAGTTTATCAGGGCTATAGCTTTGAAACTTTATAATATCAAGTGATAAAATGTGATACTGCTTTTAGATTAAAGGGAAAGAATATGATATGGAGTATATCCTTAAAGAAGACTTAGGAGGAATTGGAATAATCATACAAGTAGGGTGTTGAGTATTATAAATTAATTTGTTCAAGAAGAATAAAGGAAACAGAAGAAAAAGCATAAAAAGTGAGGCAGTATTGAGTAAGATGGTAAGGATCATATTGTTCATATTTTTTTTGTTTGAGCACTCTCTAAAATAACTTTTTAAAACCATGTGTCTCCTCACACATTTTTAAGTTGACATGTAAAATTTTTCATTATAAGTTTAAATAGTGACGAAGAACTTAATTTCTGACCTATTAAATACATGCTTTAAGTATATTTTCATCAAAACCATGAAGTTATGGGTTTAGCTCATTCAATTAGTAGAAAAGGTCCATAATATAGTCTAATTGGCAGTCATTGTCAAATTGATGAGAACAAAGTCCAATTTCATTTTTTAATTTGAATAAACAGTTTCTAGGACAGTTTTTCTCCTTTTTTTAATTGCTATAAGTTTGTCCCGTAGTTATTATGAAAGAAGGTACAACCCCCTTTAGTTTGTTCTGTATGTATGGGACTCTTCCTTAGGAGCAATGTACCATGTGCTATGGGGGAAAAAGTTAGCTGTCATCCAGGATGGATGAGAACTATGCTTTCTTTCTTTTTTTTTTTTTCTATTTTTTTTATTATTATTATTATTTTTTGCTGGAAGTGCTGAGGGACAACTATGCTTTCTTTTGTCAAGTTCAGTTAAGTGGGTAAAGAGAACCCGGAGACTGCAGGTACATTTTCAAGTAAATCAGTTTTAGGAGAGAATAACTATGGAAATTAAGGATCTCAAATTTGAATTCCTTTAAAACTGTCTGTGCCCACATAACCATTGGAAGGCCTTTGTAAATCCCAAAGGGCATGTATTTTCCAGTTTTAAGACCTCCGCATTATATTATGTAGTACATTGAAATTTAGAAAATACTTCGATTTTTTTTTTCGTGGCTATAGTAGTTTATTAAAAATGTCTACTTGCATTATAACCCACAAAAATAGATCGTTACCTTATGCCAATGTGATTTAAGGAATGGAATTGAATACTTAACACTGATAATAAACTTTTTATTTAATTAATAGACTTCCTTTGAAGAGTTTTAAGTTTACAGAAAAATTGAAAGACTGTAGAGTTCTCAAATACCCCCCATCCACCCTCCCTGCAGTTTCCCTATTAGTAACATCTTACATTAGTGTGGTATATTTGTTACAATTGATGAGCCAGTATTATTACATTATTATTAACTAAAGCCCATAGTTTACACTAGGATTCGCTCTTTGTTTTGAACGTTTTGTGGATGTTGACAAATGTATGACAAGTATTCATCGTCACAGTATCATACGGAATAGTGAAACTATCCTAAAATTTCCCTGTTGTCTACCTCTTCATCCCCTCTCTCTCTTTCCTCCCCTTCATCCTTAACAACCATTGATCTTCTTACTATCGCAATAAATACTTTTGCCAGTTTCAGAATGTCACATAATTAGAATCAGTATGTAGCTTTGTTTTTCTGATTAGTTTCTTTCCTTTAGCAATATGGATTTAAAGTTCCTTCATGTCTATTTGTGGTTTGATAACCCATTGCTTTTTAATGCTAAATAATATTCCACTGTATGGGTGTACCACAGTTGTTTCTCCATTCACGTTCTGAAAAACGTCTTGGCTGCTTCCAAGTTTGACAATTATGAATATAGCATGGACATAAGTTTTTAACTCATTTGGATAAATACCAGGGAGCATAGTTGATGGCTCATATGGTAAGAAACTGCCAAACTGACTTCCAAACTGGCTATACCGTTTTACATTTACACCAGCAATGAAAGAGTTCCTGTTCTTCCACATCCTGGCCAACATGTGGTGTTATCAGTTTTCTAATAGGTGTGTAGTAGTATCTCATTATTGTTTGAATTTGCAATTCCCTGGACATATGATATAGAACATCGTTTCCTATGTTTATTTACCATCTATCTGTCTTCTTAAATGAAATGTCTGTTCAGATCTTTTGTCCATTTTTTAATTAGGCTTTTTTTCTTGTGTTTGAATTTTGAGAGTTCTTTTTGTATTTTGTGTACCAGTCCTTTATCAGATGGGGTGTTGAGGATAGATTTTCTCCCAGTCTTTGACTTGTCTTTTTATTATCTTAACAGTGTCTTTCTCAGAGCATAAGTTTTTAATTTTAATGAGGTCCAACTTACCAATTTTTTGCTTTCATGAACCATGCATGGTTTTGATGTTGTATCCAAAAAGTCATTGCCAAACCCGTGGTCACTTAAATTTTCTTCTGTGTTGTTTTCTAGGGTTTCGTATTTTTGTGTTTTACATTTAGGTCTATGATCATTCTGAGTAAGTTTTTGTGAAAGGTGTAAGATCTATACCTAGATTCATGTTTTTGTATGTGGATGTTCCACATGTGCCATTTGTTAAAAAGACTATCCTTTTCTCCATTGAATTGTCTTTGCTCTTTTGTCAAAGTTCAGTTGACTTTATGCGTGTGGGCCATTGATCTACTCATCTTTTCCTTCACCAATATCACAGTGTCTTGCTTACTGTAGCTTTATATTAAGTCTTGAAGTCAGACTGAGTGTTAGTTTGCTAGTGCTGCCATAACAAATACCACAGACTGGGTAACTTAAACAATAGGGATTTTATTGTCTACAATTCTAAAGGTCAAAAGTCTGAGGTCACATTATCAGCAGGGTTGAATTCTTCTGAAGTCCCTCCCCTTAGCTTTATAGATGGCTGTTTCTCCCTGTGTCTTCCCTCTGTGTGTGCCCATATCTGTGTTCAAATTTCTTCTTTTTATAAGGACTTCACATCATATTGGATTAGGGCACACCTTAAAGACCTCATTTTAATTACCTATTTAAAGACCTTATATCCAAATATGGTTACATTCTGGGGTACTGGGGATGAAGGCTTTAACATATGAATTTTGGAGGGACACAATTCAGCCCATAACAGGTAGTATCAATCCTATGACTTTGTTGTTCTCTTTCACTATTGTATTGGCTATTATGGGTCCTTTGCCTTTCAATATAAACTTTAGAATCAGTTTGCCGATATCCACAAAATGGCTTGCTGGGATGTGTATTGGGATTGCATTGAATCTATAGATCAAGTTGGAAAGAATTGAAATCTTGACAATATTGATTCTTCCTATCCCTAAGGCTGGGTTCCTCTAGAGTTTTGTACTCTTTAACATGCACCCTGAGCTTCTAGCAATTTGTCATTTACAGTTTAGGTTTTCCTACTCTTCTGGTACTCATTCCTGTGGAGATTTTTGCTCCCAGGCTTTTGCTCAGGTAAGTTGTGATTCTCTGGACCCACCTGTTACCTCTACAATTTGGGGTGGGGAGCAGTAGTTTGCCCTGTGACCTCAGTTCTCTGATGGATCTAAGATTTGTTGATTTTCAGTTTGTTCAGCTTTTTACTTGTTGTGGAGTCAGGAGTGCTGACTTCCAAGCTCCTTGCCTGAAGGACTGGAAACCAGAAGCCTCCAAGTTACTTTTTATTATTGCAACATCATCACTAAGAAAATTAAACACTTGTTAGTTCCTTATTAGACAGAAGGAATTGAGTTAGGCATAATAAATACATTATATCTTGAAAGTGGCAAGAAATCTCATTTTGCTAAAATGATATTTATGGTAACATTTCTATATTTGCATCATTAGTTTTAAAAACGTATATATTCTAGAGCATTGGTTTGGAAAATGCTATGTCCCTAGTGGTTCCAGAGAGGAACTTCTGGAATTGCTGGTTTCAGTTTTGGGTAGAAATGAGTTCAACATACTCACCCAAGCTTGAACCAGAGCATATCTGTTTTATTTGTTATATATGTATCATTTGAAGTAAGGATTGGACAACTAAAAAATATTTAAATCCGCTACCCGTGAGTGTTAGAAAATGTTCTCCTAATATTGTATTCCATAAGCTGTACAATAGATGAAACTATCTCATGAAAAGCTTATTTGCAAAGTTTAGTAATAAAATTATTAAGAAAGAACTTTAAGGTAGATTTATTTTCTATAATGCAAAGTGATAATGTTGACATAAAATTCTTTGTTAGGTACTATAAACACTCAATTTAAAATATAATTAATTTATCCTGAGGAGCTCAGAAGTTTCCATTTTTGAGGTATTAATTAGCTATTGTATAAAAAAATTAAAGCATAATCATAACTTTATTAACCTGGGTTTAAGTTTTCTTGATGGAACCTGTAAATGTCAGTACATCCTGGCTCATTAGAAATGGTTGAAATTAACCAACTTTGTGACTTCGGTTTTTGTAAAAATTCGCACTCACATATTTGATTTAGTTTTGGGGTGTTTTTTTTTTAATTTGACTTTGTATCATGAGAGGAATTGGAAACAGGCCTGAAAATAAGATTTCAGGTTTTTCTTCTTCTGGAATATATATTCAAAACAGAGAAAAGCATTTTTAATTCATGTAGCAGTCATATATAAGCATGCTTTGTTCTATACTGCAAATGGGGTGTCTGGAAGGTCAGCAGAAACAGGGTTTGACTTGTTAGGTATACAAGTTTTGCATCATTCATAACATATAGAATTGTTTATAAACATGGGTACCACAGTAAAGTACACTTAGTCTAAATCAGTTCAGAAAACATATTTAGAGTCAGAAGAGAAGACGGTGAAAGAATTCTGTGGCATGATCTCGTGGAAATTGAGGGAGGAGAGATTTTGAGGAAATAATAAACTATGCCAAATGCATTGAGTAGTGAAACTCAACGATTGACTCATGGATACAGAAGTCTATTGCATTTGGCAATATGAAGATCATAGGTGATCATTGACCAAGAAGTTTCAGGGATATGGGGTCCAAAACCTTAATTACATATAACTAATAGTTGGTTAAAGACTGAATGGCTTTTATAATTTCTTTGAAAGTATTAAAAGTGAATGGAGGCCAGGCATGATGGCCCATGCCTATAATCCTAGTACTTTGGGAGGCCAAAGTGGGAGAATTGCTTGAGGCCGGGGGCTCAAGACCAGCCTCAGCAAGAACAAGCCCCTGTCTCTACAAAAAATAGAAAAATTAACTGGGCATGGTGGCACGTGCCTATAGTCCCAGTTCCTCAGGAGGCTGAGGCAAGAGGATCGCTTGAGCCCAGAAAATTGAGGTTCCGTGAGCTATGATAACACCACCACACTCTAGCCCAAGCGACAAGTGAGACCCTGTCTCAAAAAATAAAATGTAAAAAGTGAATGGGGTTGAGGAAATAGAGCAAGTCCTGACTCTTTGTTTCAGGTTCTTGAGAATGAATGAAAAGAGGGAGAATAATAGCTAGAGGGAGGTGCAGGATAGATAGTTTTTAAATTCTTTTGTTTTTCCCATTTCTTCCTTGATTAAAATGTTAGTTTTAGTTGCATTTTCATGAATTAATGTTAAACTTTGTATTTTTTTATAATCATTCTATAATACTTTGATTAATGGCATAAGTTTGAAAGAATCAGGATTGCCCCAAAACCAAATTAAGTATAAATACTAAATTGTGTGTTTCCATGAATAACCAAGATTAAAAAGTATTTATGACAGAAATATGTAAAATCATGATTGAATGAAAGGAAGAAGTTGACAGTGTGTTGGATAAATGTGAGATATCTTAACAAATGATTTTTAAATGAGGCCATCTGTTAAGGCTTGCTGATGCTCTGAGTCTGGAGCAAGAGGTTATTTATGTTTTCACGCAAATCAGGCTTTAACCAAAATACTTTGGAAAAAACAGATGCTTTATAGAAATTGATTATTCCTAAAATAATTACAACCCTCTAAATGTTAACATCCCTTCCTACAAAGAATGGTATTATGCTAATACTGTTTATATATATGAATGTGAAATCATTGTATCATTGCTGTAATGCAATGCAGTGATTTCTCCCTTTCCCCACCTCCATCCTCACCCCCAGGACATACATGCCTGCTTACCAGGACCAATTTTCCACCTATTTAGCTAAAAATAATTGACCTTTGAAAGTCATAACCCAAGTAGTTGAATTTGAACTACAACTTAAAGATAAACCTAACCTTTCAGGCATCCTTTCTTCCCACTCTTATGATCTTTTTGACCTCCACTAAATCTTACCATATATATTGAAGTAGAGGAAATTTCGTAACAGAGTATAGTTATTGTGTCATGTTTCATTAATGTCAAAGATTTCATGTAGTAAATAGAATAAGAAGGTACCACTTTGTATAATATTTAATTAAAATCGATACAGTACAGTGTTAGGCAGAGTATACACTCAATAAATAATCATCTGAACATGTAGAAGTGCCTAGAGACAGGAAATCATGAGTCCCCAACTTCTATATCCATGTTAGATTAATTCAAGCCTACATAAAAATAGAGCAAATTTGTGAAGATTGAAGAAGAAAAATTCAGGGGACTTCTGTTTGCAGCTTTTATCATTATTGGGAGAGCAATAAATTAGATACAGACGAATATTTCTGATTTCTCTAATTATGGCATCTTATTAACTTTGTCACTGAGTGGCATGTTAAACCAAATCTTTATGGCATATAAGCAACTCGTTTTGGATTTGCTTTCATATTTGAGAAGCTTTTAGGCACAGACTAGTTAGTATACTAGCAACAGTATTATTAATTAGAGCCTTCTTGTTCTGTGAGAATGCATTTAGCTTTAGTAAGCCTATATTTACTTGAAAATAGTGGCTGACACACTGGAACGATCATGCAGGAGTGGGGAGCCAGCAGCCTCAAGGCCACATGCAGCCCTCCAGATCCCCAAGTGCGGCCCCTCGACCGAATCCAAACTTCATCGTTTATAAGAATTTTTCTGTGAAATTTGGATTCAGTCAAGGATCCAGAAGGCCGTTGGTTGAGTCATTTATCAGAACAAAGGGTGGAAGAAAACTCAAGAGTTACACGTATGGGAGACCCTGCCCAGCTCTTTGCCTTGATAGGAAGTCTATAGCCACTAATTTCCTATCTTATTTTCTGTGTGCTCTATAAAGAAGAACAGCATGGAGATTTAGAATTAGGCTCTGCAGTTCAATGGTCTGAAGTGAAAGTTTTCTCTACCAACTTATTGGTTGCATGAACAAAGCAAATAACTTCTCTCTGCCTTAGTTTTCTCACCTAGTAAATGTATTCGGTTGATGCAGAAGTAATTGCAGTTTTAGCATTGTTGAAATTTGCTGTTTGATATTGGAATACATTCTTAATAACTGTGGTTATGTTATACATCATTTTAATGCGCATTTCTCGCTTTGTGTATTTTGCTAATGACTTATTACTTGCTGCTTATTTTATATTGATTTTTAGACTATGGAAATAATGTTAGACAAAAAGCACATTTGAGCGATTTTCTTACTCGAGTTCAAAATGGGTCATAAAGCAGCAGAGACAACTCACATCAACAACGCATTGACCCAGGAACTGCTAACGAACATACAGTGCAGTGGTGGTTCAAGAAGTTTTGCACAGGCAACAAGAGCCTTGAAGCTGAGGAGCACAGGAGCCAACCACTGGAAGTTAACAACGACCAATTGAGAGCAGTCATCAAAGCTGATCCTCTTACTACTACACGAGCAACTACACGAGAAGGTGCTGAAGACCTCATTGTCAGCCATTCTACAGTCGTTTGGCATTTGAAGCAAATTGGAAAGGTGAAAAAGCTTGATAAGAGGGTGCCTCGTGAGCTGACCAAAAATGAAAAAAATCGTCGTTTTGAAGTGTCATCTCTCTTCTTGTAGGCAACAACGAACCATTTCTCAATCAGATTGTGATGTGCAATGAAAAGTGGATTTTATACGACAACCGGTGACCACAAACTCAGTGGTTGGACTGAGAAGAAGCTCCAAATCACTTCCCAAAGCCAAACTTGCACCAGAAGAGGTCATGGTCACTGTTTAGTGGTCTGCTGCTGGTCTGATCCACTGCAGCAAAACCATTACATCTAAGAAGTATGCTCAGCAAATCGATGAGATGCACCAAAAACTGCAATGCCTGCAGCCAGCATTGATCAAAAGAAAGGGCCCAATTCTTCTCCACGACAACGCCTGACCACACATCACACAACCAACGCTTCAAAAGTTGAACAAATTGAGCTATGAAGTTTTGCCTCATCTGCCATATTTAACCTGACCTCTCGCCAACCAACTACCACCTCTTCAAGCATCTCAACAGCATTTTGCAGGGAAAACGCTTCCACAACCAGCAGGATGCAGAAAATGCTTTCCAAGAGTTCATTGAACCCTGAAGCACGGATTTTTTACACTACAGGAATAGACAAACTTATTTCTCATTGGCAAAAATGTGTTGATTGTAATGGTTCCCATTTTGATTAATAAAGATGTGTTTGAGCCCTAGTTATAATGATTTAAAATTCACAGTCTATAACCGCAATTACTTTTGCACCAACCTAATAGATAATAGCACCTTCTTCATAGGGTTGTAAGATTTAAATAAGTTAATATGTTTAAAAGACTTGGCAGAAGGCCTGGTGGGTTGTTATGGTGGTAGTAGTGGTTTTTCATACAAAGAAGCCTTGTTCTGCCCATGGAATCCTGGAGAAGTGCTGATTAGTAGGCAATAATTCTGCTCTCTACACTGCTCCATATACCAGGGAAATATTTGTGGTCCCTGTCAAATGGGATAAAAATAATGATCCTCTCCTAAAGGAAGGAAAAGAAAATACCATGTGCTTTCATATGCATTATCTCATTTAATCCTCAAAACAATTCCTGCAAAATAAATATTATTAGCTGATTTTTTTATGTGAGAGACCTGAGGCTCAGAGAGAGTGCCTTATATGAGATCAAATGCCTAATGGGTAGCAAAGCCAAGATTCAGTCAGAGGAGTAGCTGACTCATAAGCCCATCTGTTTCCACCTCACTCTACTGGCTAAATTGCCAATATCTGGGACATAGCTGTTTTCTTCCCTCTCTAGATGTGGCAAATTAAAAGAGACCTCTGCAACAGTCCAGTCCATCTGTCTCACCTTTGATCAAGTGAGAGATACGACGTGCAATAGACACTCAAATAATGTTTGGTCATTGACTAATCAAATACTCCTTCTTTTTCCTAAAAAGAAAATATATATTTTTTTATTATAATATCATCATAGCTTATTTGTACTAAAATATGAGCTTCTATGGCTCTGCAGAAAAATCAAATTAGAACTTCATATATGAGACATGATTATCCCAATTTAACCTGTATCTTCTTATGCTGAATAAATTACAAAGTCAGAGTTAATAAGAAAGCATAACTCTAATAGCTTCCTACCCTCGTTCTATTTTGATCTTTCTGGTTTCTTGGAAGAAAATATTGGCTCTGAAATTCTTCCCTTTGGCCGAAAACAGTAAAATTCTTATCTGATAATAACTTTGTTTGAAAATAGGAAAGCCATATTAATGATACAATGATTTTCCTAAGATAATAGGAAATTATTTACCTAAGATAATATACATAATAATAAGTGCTAACATGTGTAAGGCACTTAAATGACAGGGGACTTTACAGAAGGAATCAGTTTTCCAAGTAATCTTTAGCGCATCCATTTTCAAACTGAAGCACAGCTATAGGAGAATACTATTGTTATTTTGCTCAGCTAAATCATTTTCTTTTATTGAGACCCCTCCATACTTATCTTGCTAATGCCAATATTCTAGAAACTATCCACCATTCTATCATAGACGTATTTATGTCTCTATATGTCTATATGACATTTAGATATATACTCATCACCTGAATGTGTATATTTAATATTTGTTTTACTTTCCTCATGGCACAGAGCAGAAGACTCTTCCACTAACTAGTTGTGTAATGCATTTATGTAACCTGGGAAAGTTACCTGACCTCACTATCCCTTTTAATCCTTATTATGTGTCAGCCACTGTATCATTTGCTTTATATGTCCAATTTCATTATCTTCATGTAAATGCAAGGGAGAGGCCAAAGAGCTTGAGTAGCTTTACCAATGCTATGTAGCTGGTAAGTACAAGAGCCAGAATTCAAATACACTTTTGTTTTATGACCTTTGCTTTGTATACCACTAAAGCATACCTCCTCCACCCACACTGCTTCTAGAATATTAATTTGGGGAGAAGAGTTTTTCACACCACTCACCCTCCATACACACCCCCTGACTTGACCCCCAGCTAACTGATCTTAACAGGCGAGAATGTGTAATATCCTACTGAGTAGTTATCAACCATTTTTCCACCCCAGCACACCTGAGGAATATGATATTCTTGCGCTAGTGGCTTAACATGGATTCTCCAAGGATATTTTTCAGGATCTGGGTGATAAGGAGCAAGTGTAGTTTGAAAAATCTCAGTAGGTGATTGGTATACCCCTTTCTTTGATGAGATCTGAATGTGCTCTAAGATACAATAATCCAGAGCACTGGCAAGGCACTATTCTAAACACCTTCCTTGTGTTAACTCATTTAATCATCACAACAACTCTAAGTTGGGTCTATTATTATTATTATTATTTTGCCAGTTAAAGAAGTGAGGTGCAGAGGGGTTGAGTACCTTGCCTGGCTTTTTGCTCAGTTTTTGCAAAGATGAACCATATACTCAAAGGTGTCCTGATAAACTCCTCTTTTGCAAGACCACGTGGTTAAAAATTTCAGGCCATAAACTACTACTTCTGCCCCTTTCTCACTTCTTTGCAAGTGTCAGTTTCCTCACAGGCTACTGAACAAATACCCTGTTAACTTCCAGTTCTTTGCACAAATAGATACTTAAGAAATGTTATCTGGTTGGCTATTCTAAAAAAGGGAACACTTGAAATAACTTAATCTGCTGGCAAGGATGTGTAATAAAGTAGTTAAGAGTGCGGACTCCACCACAGTAATACTAGTTGTATTAGTAAAGGTAAGTTACTTCAGCTTTTCTTCATCTATAAAATTGGGTCAATAATAATACTAGCATCATGAGATCCACTGTGAGGATAAACTGAGAAAATGCTGTAAATACTTGGTATAGTGCCTGACACACAGTAAATATTAGTCATTACTAGTCATAGTTGAGGTCTTCTTTACTGAGTATGTACTCCCATGTGCTTTATTATTCAAGGCCTTCTTAAAATACTTTTGTGACTCTTTTCACTAATTCTTGGTTTCCAGTCAGATATTTTAGAAATTATTTTAATTCCTTCAAACTCCAAAATTCCTTTTAGTACCTCCCCAAATTTCCTACATCAAGACTTCAAAAGTATTCACATTAAAGAATAGCTGCTTCTGGCATTTTATGTAGCTCAACAAGGCAGGTTAGTACAGATAATTTAAATGATACCCAGTCACAGGTACCTTCATTTTCATTGGCCTCTTTTTCAGAATACCTATTTTGTTATGTAACTTACGAATTTCAAACATGACTAAAGATGAATTTCTTTTTTTTTTTTTTTTTTTGAGACAGAGTCTCACGCTTTTACCTGGGCTACAATGCTGTGGCATCAGCCTAGCTCACAGCAACCTCAAACTCCTGGGCTCAAGCGATCCTTCTGCCTCAGCCTCCCAAGTGGCTGGGACTACAGGCATGC
>CAUYRT010063869.1:0-10865 GCA_963574885.1 Lepilemur ruficaudatus | reverse complement strand
TTCTAGGTAGATTCTTGTTATCAGACCTTTGTCGGAGGTGTAGAGAGCAAATATTTTCTCCCATTCTGTAGGTTGTCTATTTGCTCTAGTGATAGTTTCTTTGGCTGTGCAGAAGCTTTTTAATTTGATCAGATCCCATTTGGTTATTTTTGTTGCTGCATTGATTGCTTTGGGGGTCTTCCTCAAGAATTCTTTGCCTAGACCGATGTCTGAAAGGGTCTTCCCAACCTCCTCTTCTAGGATTCATAAGGTTTCCTGCCTTAGGTTTAGGTCTGTTAACCATCTTGAGTGTATTTTTGTGAGAGATGAGAGGTAGGGATCCAGTTTTATTTTTCTGCATGTAGCTATCCAGTTTTCCCAGCACCATTTATTGAAAAGAGATTCTTTTCCCCAGTGTATATGTTTGTCTGGTTTATCAAAGATTAGGTTACCATATGCAGATGGTTTCATCTCTGGATTCTCAGTCCTGTTCCAAAGATCAATGATTCTGTTCTTGTGACAATAAAAAGGTGATTTGATTATTATTGCTTTGTAATACAACTTGAAGTCTGGAAGACTGATGCCTCCCAGTTTTTTCTTTTTGCTTAAGATTGCTTTGGCTATACGAGGTCTTTTAGAAGAATTATTTTTTCTAGTTCTGTAAAGAATGAAGATGGTACTTTGATGGGAATTGCATTTATTCTGTAGATCACTTTAGGTAATATTGACATTTTAACAATATTGTTTCTACCAATCCATGAACAAGGTAGATTTTTCCATCTTTTTACATCTTCCACAATTTCTTTTTTTAGTGTTTCATAATTCTCCTTGTATAAGTCTTTCATATCTTCTGTTAAATTTATTCCTAGATATTTAATTTTTGGGGGGGCTACAGTAAAGTGTATTGCCTTTTTGATTTGAGTTTCAGCTTGACTGTTTTTGGCATATACGAATGCCAGCAGAGGCTTCAATTGAAAAGAGGAGAAGATTCAACACGAGTGAGGATCTTTGTGGTTTAAGGTGACTGCAAAATTGTCTAGTATCTAAAATTAAGTACAAACTTCATGATTTTGCAATAGTTTTTATCCAGGGATAGGAGAACATTATCCCTACTGGATGAAGTTTTAAGTGGAGAAAGCAAATGAAAATAAAATCTCAAGAATCATGCTTTTCTGGTATATTGTTGTATATGATTATTGCTGTTTCTTAATCTGGAAGAAGTTCCAGACCTGCTCTTCTCAGGAGTGGGGCCAAATGGATACAGGACAGCTTAGCCCAATCCAACACTGAGATGACTAGTTGAATTTCTCCTAGGTGAGTTTATGTTCTCAGGTTGCATTTGCTGGGCCACCAAAGTCAGTTGGGATCCTGTTGGAGCTAAAAATAAGATTTCTCAATTGACTCTCCTTCCCAGGTTGAGGATTCTGGGAACATAATTTTTCCTGATAAACCTGCCATGGAGCTGCAGAATTTATTCCCTGAATGGAGTAGTTGTGGGGTTAATGCCATGTTAATCTTGTGTGTCTCATTAACTCTCAGGACCTGAAAAGTGAAGCACATCAGGGACTAAGCACCAAACTAACACAGTCTCTGAGATTCCAAAGCTAGTGAGAGGCTGCCTGAATGTAGATGCCTTTACACGAGACTGAGCAGGATAAAAGATTGAAAAGAACTCACATCTTGTTAGACATTTAATTTCTTAAGAAAAAAAATTATTTTAGGACTTGATTATTTTAGATTTTGGTGTCTTTTGTCTTTAACCTCCAAAGAAATTTAATCTTAAATTTAATCAGGATATTATTTACCCTAGCAGTTTGATATGATATTAAAATTGGAGGCATCTCTGCATAGCTGGTTTTTATTGTTGGAATGTAGGCATGGATTAAAAATATAATTGATAATTTAAAAATCAAGGAAATTTTTTGTACATATAGAGGATGGAAGAAGGAAAGACTCTGAGTGCTAAAGACTGAATTACCTTTATTAGACAGATTGTTAAAAGACGGGAAATGTACATGAATTTTTAATTTTCAACTCGTCACAATCAGTTTTGCCTAAGAGTGAGGAAGACATTGCAGAACTAGAAATAGGGAAACCAGTTCAGAGGCTATTGCACAATCTCTGTGAGAGATGGCGGAAATAGGAACTGGAGTGAATATCAATGGATGGCAGGGAAGGAGAAAGAAAGGGAGGGAGAGAGGGAGAGAGATACTCAGGATTCAGTATAGTGATTTTGTAAGTGAAAGATAAAAATAGGGAAACTAGGATGATGCCCAAATCCCCATAATGCAAAATTTGGCAGATGTGATGCTACTTACTAAAACATAGACGATTAGGGTTATATGGACATGGAATCTTGTGGAGAAAGTGATAATTAGATCATTTTGTGATTTATTGCATTTGAGGTGTCTAAAGTATCTGTGACACATGCATGAAACTGTCTTACATGTTTTTTGATATACAGGACAGGTTCTCAAGAGAGATTTATCTCAAACATGCAAATTTGGAATTTTAAATAATTGAAACCATGACAATAGACTAGTATGACTCAGTCAAAAAATATAGAGTAATAAGAGGAAGGGAGTCTCAGATAGATTATAATGAGACAAATGTTTAATGGAAGGGCAAAGGAAAATTGTTAAAGGGAATGACCAGATAGAAATATGTTTTCCTCGTGGCTTGATAAAACTTCATCCCAGATTTCTCCCCACGATGTTCCTGCAAAGTCCTAGAGTTATTCCCTAACCTCAAGAAAGGATGCCTCAAGTTAAATGTAACTCCTGTGTTTGACATGTTGTCTGATTAATTTATCTTACACCTTCTTCCACCCACCCCATTTATAGAGTATCCTCCTCGAGAGCAGTGACTGGGTCTTCATCATCATCATTAGACCTTCTCTATATTGTATTTTTTAGTTTCTACAGTCTTACTGTTTAACCTGTTACTCCCAAACACGTGAGGTACTCAGAAGAGGAATTCAAGTTATGTTACAACAAATGTTTATTTAATATTGTAACACAGGAAGCACTGTGCTAAAACTACTGTGGGTGCACAGATGACTTCCCCACCTGCTTTAGGGGTGCTCAGTCCTACTGGAGACTAAGACGTGCGTGTCATTGGTTATTGGAAAACCAAAATTGGAACAGTGCCGTGTAATGGAAAGTATGTTTGCCCCCATTTTATATATGAGGAAATAGGATTCAGATTCAACACCTGTCATGCCACTGGCACTATTAAGGCTTTCTATATACTATTTCAATTAATGTTCACAACAATTTTGAGAGAGAGGATATTATCATCTCCAGTTTATATAGACAAAAGAGTTTGAAACGAGAAAAGGGGAAAGCTCATCCAATATCACACAGCTAGTTAAGAAAGAAAATGCCATGAAGCCATTTTGGCTGCCCTCACATAAGCCATATCCATTCTATTTACACAAAAATGCAAAGGTTCTACCTTTTCATAGTCTCTGAAATACTCCAACACTTCTGAATAATTATATTTATTTCATTTAATGTAATTTAATTATATTTATTTAATTTATTGGTGTAATTTTGTGAAATTGAAACAAGAACCTACTTAAGGATATTCTGTGAACCATGAGCCTTTTCTATTCTGCTCTCTTTGGATTAACTTTGCATAATTAGTGAGTGGGAGAAATTGCTCTAAATAGGCTCTCTGTTTCCTTGTTACTGATAAAGTTATGCATCTAGATTATTTAAAAAGTAGTTGAATTCTTCTGTAATATGGTGAGTGGATGAAGAGAGGACTGAGAAAGAGGCACAAGGACTTAAATCTTACAAGGATCAAAATTTATGAAAGGAAATCTCAGTGAAACTTGGATTAATATTTCATGGCAGTATATATTTTGTGCCATGTTTTACTCACACACGTGTATAAACACAATTAAAAACTAAGCTCAGGAAACATGAATCCAGAATATATTGGAAGTCTTAGATGATCCTTAAAGAAATATAATAAAAATTATAATGAATATAATATCCTTATCTTATGGATTGATAATATAGTTTCAAAAGCCTAAAAATGTAACACAATGGAATAATCAAAAACCTCTAAACTCACTGAACTTTGGTGAAGTGGGTATTGCCCAAGCTAATTTAACCAGGTAGGACAGTGTTTGTTTTGTTTTATCTTGCATATTTGTTTTTAGCAATAAAGAACAATGCTATACTGTAACATATCTCCCTTGCTTTTTATTTTCTTAACCTTCAGCAGAGTGGATTTAGAAAGACATGAAAAATATTTCCCAGTAGATACCTAAACTTCAAATAGAAGATTACCTGTAAGACTCATGGGTTCCAATTGTACTTACATTTAGGATATAGAAAACTGTAAGAGATGCCTCTTTTGTCCTAACTATAAGAAAAAGCCAGATAATCTAAAAATCTATAATTTTCTTGAACCTGTCAGAGAGCTTGGGTCACAAGTCAATCAAGTGGGCTAAATTACAAAAAGTCAAAAGAACCCTTGAGAAGAGGAGGGACCACAAGCACTCTATGTACCATTCTACATAAATGATCCAAATGCTGCACTCAGAAAACAGAGGTTGTCAGATCAGTCAAAAAGAAAGATTCACTTCTATACTGTCTACAAGAGAAGTATATTACTTTAAATATAAATTCATAAATAAGTTAGAAAATAAAAGGTTGAAAAAATATACAATATAGCTATTGATATAAAGAAGGCTGAAGTGACTTGTTAATATCAGAAAAAATACGAATATTATTATGATAAAGGAGTCAATTTATCAAGAAATATTATAATTCTTTTGCATTTTCCAATTATGTAGCTTTTCAAAGAACATAAAAACAACATTGGTATAAATGGCAAATAGAAAAATCTACAATTACAACTGGAGTCTTCAACACTCCTCTCTCAGTACTTGATAGGAAAATTAGACAGAAAATCTGTAAGACTATCAATGACCTGAAAAACACTGCCAAGAAATTAACCTAGCTAACATTTACAGGACACTCTGTATCTGCAAGTGCACATGGGATACTCTCAAAGATAGATGACATTCTGTATTATAAAAACAAAGCACAACAAATTTAAAATAATTGAAACAATGCAAACTGCCTCCTTTCACCACGATGTAATTAAACTAGACATCACTTATAGAAAGACATCTGGAATATATCCAAATACTTGGAAACACACACACAAAAAAACCCCAACTCTACACAAATTTTTCTGGAAAGTAGAAGAAGGAATATTATGATTATTTCAAAACCAGCCAGAGACATTAAAGAAAAGGAAATTACAGATCAATATCCCTTATAAACATGGAAAAATAAGCTATATTAAAATAGTAAGTCAAATGCAGGCATATACAGAAAGGATGATCCATCATGAAGCATTTTGTTATTCAAGAAGTCAAAGTTTAATATAACATTAAAAGAATCAATGTAATTCACCATGTTAACAAACCAAAAAAAAAAAAAAAAACACCTTATGATCATCTCAAGAAATGCAGAAAAATCTTTTGTTAATATCCACCATTAATTCCTGAAAAAAACTCTTTGTAAACTGGAAATGGAAGGGAACTGATTTTATGACAAAGCATATCTATGAAAACTCTGCAACTAATACTCAGTGATGTAAGGTTGAATCCTTTCTCCCTAAGATAGAAACAAAGTTCAAGACTGCATCATCTCATCACTCCTATTATTTGACATCACACTAAAAATACAGTAAGGCAAAAATGAAACAAATACACACACAACTGGATGTGGTGGCTCACACCTGTAATCCTAGCACTCTGTGAGGCTGCGGCGGGTGGATTGTTTGAGCTCAGGGGTTCGAGACCAGCCAAGCGAGACCCCGTCTCTACTAAAAATAGAAAGAAATTAGCTGGATGACTAATATATATGTATATATAATTAGCTGGGCATGGTGGCATGTGCCTCTAGTCCCAGCTACTCGGGAGGCTGAGGCAGAAGGATTGCTTGAACACAGGAGTTTGAGGTTGCTGTGAACTAGGCTGACTCCATGGCACTCTAGCCCAGGCAACAAAGTGAAACTCTGTCTCAAAAAAAAAAAAAAATATATATATATATATATATACATACACACACACACACACACAAATATAAAATGTGACGGCAAAACCAAAACTATATTTATTCACATATGATATGATTGTCTACACTCTTAGGAATGTACAAAAGAAGCTATAATACTAGACCTATGAGTCTGTTTAGTAATAACAGAATACAAAGTCAACATACTACATACATCCAGTTGTTTTTCTCATTACTATTATAGTAATTAAAATTAGAAGATTAAATTTAAAAATATAATTTGCCTCAAACCATAAGCATCAAAACCATAAATTCTTAAGGATAAATATAAGAAAATATATGAAAGATTTGTGTGCTAAAAATCACAAAGCATTGATTAGCGAACTGTTAAAAAGACATGACCTTACTGTGATAAGAGTGTGATCATACTATAAAAATGAACACCAATGAACAGAATAGAATATAAAAATAGACCCATCATATGTACTTAATTGATTTTTGACAGAGGTATAAAAAATTCAAAGAAAAAAGATAACTTTCCAATAAAAGGTATTTAAAGAATTTGACAGCATAACCAACATAATAAAATACTGTTGAATAATTTTTCTCACCATATTAAAAACCAACTTGAGGTAGGTGATACACCTAAATATAAGAGCTACTATATCAAACTCCTAGATGAAAACAGAGGAGAAAATATTTGTGATACGCTGTTAAGCAAAATTTCTTAGGACACAAAAAGCATGGACAATAGAAGAAGAAATAAATGAATTGGTCTTCATCAAAAATATAATTGTATGCTTTTAGAAAGACACTTAGAAATGTAAGGAGAAGCTATACACTGGAGGACAATAATTGCAATACAGGCATCTAGTAAGAACTTGCAGACATAAACTTTTACACTTCAGTGATAACATTATAAACCATCCAATAAACAAATGGATGACAGATTAAGATTTGAACAAACAGTATAAAAAAGATGGATATGGATGACAAGCACATTTGAAGAGATTCTCAACATCATTAGTCATCAGAAAAATGAAAATTAAACTTAAACGCAAATGAGATACCTAATACAATGGCTAAACTGAAAAAGAAAAGACAGTACGAAGTGCTGACAGAGGTATAGAGCAATTTGGTTTTTCATACTTGGGTGATGAGAATGCAACACGTTTGGAAAACAGTTTGACCATTTTTTATAAAGTTGAATCCTAGGATGTAGCAATCCTATTCCTCAATATATAAGCATCCAGGAGATATGAAAGCATATATTCACACAAAGTGCTATACAGAATGCTTATAGCAGTTTTATTCATTGTAGTCAAATTCTGCAAAAACCAAACCAAACAAAACCCAAAAGCTCTCCACTGGTGAATGGATAAAGAAATTCTGGTACAATCTTACAATTGAATACTACTTACCATTGAAAAGGATTGAATTACTGATACATGGAACTTATTAATTAATGTAAAAATAATTATGCTAAATGAAAGAAACTAGACACAAAGCCACATAATGCACGATTCCATTTATATGGCATTCTGAAGAAGGTAAAACCATAGATATAGAAATAAGATCAGTGATTGGCTAAGGGAAAGGTTTGGGAATAGAGTTGATTGAAAAGTGCCATAATGGAACTCCACAGTGATGTAATTATTCTATGTTTTGATTGTGGTGGTGGTTACATGACTGCATACGCTTGTCGAAACTCTTTGAAGTGAACACCTACCTAAAAAGAATGAATGTTAATGTATTTAAGTTATGCTTCAATAAACATGACCTACAAAAAAAGAAGCATGGATTCAAGCCATTTTTTATCTAGCTGTCTGACTCTGGGAAATCTATTTCTTAAAAAATGTCTATGATTCTTAGATTCCTTGCAAGTAAAACAGTAGTTTTAAGTTGCTAAGTAAGCATAAATGTCACTTCTGATAATAGCAATTACATTAACTCTGACTCAGTGACTTATTTGGATTAATTAAATGCACTTTATTGCTTTTTAACTTATTGATTGAAAGTTTTCATTCAATATTTCCATAGTCCTTGTACTTCAGAGACAATATGTATAGAAAATATCTTGCGTGTACATCCAGGATTATTCAATTACTAGGAACATTAAAATTTGAGAAGCTCATATCTTGAGCCCAGATCCAAAAATAAACTGGTTTTCCTATCAAGATGTATTGTAAAAAAGATTGAATCACATTATTATCAGGAAGAGAAAGTGCTCAGGGCTTGGCTAAATCCATACGTTTATAGTTTGGGGATGTTCCACAAAAATATAGTAAGAGAATAATTGTACATAAATACACAAATCAGTCTTACCATGGTTACTAACAGCAATGAATTCTATTGACATATGAAATTATATTTCAGGTCACATAAATGATTCAAAAAATTGATCATTGTCTAAAATACAAAAAGTAATAAAAACTTTTAATAGAATGCAGATTATTATCTGAGCAATAGCATATTTCTGAGAGTAAATTCATATTTTATAGTTCCATATTGATTGAGACATAGCATTTTCTGTGAGGGGCAATATTTTAGCTTCCAATAGAAGGTATTTTTTAATGTAAAAAAAAAAACCCCTATTTTAAAGTCCATTTTTCAGCTAAAACAACTCTTGTGATCAGGGATTGTGTGTTTCTTCCCTGCCTGTTAGACTCATATCGCAGTGTCTGAGAATGTATATACTACATAAATAATGTGTACAGTATATATGTAAATTATATTGTTTTTTAAATAATAAAGGAAAATATGGACATTTCAATAATTTTTATTTACCAACTTCACATTCCTCTATCTTAAGTATACAACAGCACTTATATTTAGGAGCATGTGACAACAATAACCTACATTTGTAGATAAAATTAAAAATTCATTTTCAATATACTAGAGCATCAGACAGGACTGTGATGCTTAATTTTCATGAAGGTAATAGTTTCTGAATATTAACTATCTGCTAAATTGCTTAAAATATATGAAACTTTGCTTGACTTTAAACTGCTCCTGTGGTAATTGTCTTGATTTCTGGAAATACTAAGCCTCTGTCCACCTGGCTGATGATGCCAATTTCTAATTCATGCATTAAATTTGGAGTAAAGCAGATAATTGAGCACAGTCATTCACCTCATCTCCCAAGATGTCAGATGTAGCTTTGATTTTATTAACTAAATATTTCTCAGATCTGTTTCTTTCTCTCAGCTCCTATCACCATTCTCATTATCTTTCACTTGCTCATTGAAAATGTTCTGAAGGCTTCTTATCTTGTTCATTTCAAGCCATTCTCCATACTCCTTCCAGGATTACCTGTCTGCAATCCAAAATTTACCACTTGACACTACCACTGATTGTACATCAGTGCCTTCAAATTTCAAACAAGTTCAGGAAAAGGTTGTAATATACCGTGTAGCCTTCTGGTTTGGCCTTGCCTACTGTCAGGTTTGTTCCTAGCTGCTCTCTGCCTTGAGTAATACACTCCAACAGGTGATTGTATATACGCTTCTTTGCACAAACTTTATTTTTTTCTTGCGTCTTTGCCACTGCTCATATTCTTTTTCTTCCTGGAACTTCTTTCTCCTCTAATCCATAATCTAACTCTGACTTATTATTTAACTTTTGAAGAATTATCTTTTTGAAAATTCTCTTGACATTCATGACCTCTAAATTTGGATAAGCTATTTGAACTCTATACTTCCATAATATTCTGTGCCTGTCTTTATCATTTCACTGTCCACATTGTAGTACAATCATCTTTCCATTGTTTCTCTCATCCACTTTATATAGGTGGAGCCTCAAGGTTAGACACTTTATCTTACTTCCCTTGCTATTCACAGTGCCTGGAATAGTGTTTGGCACATAACAGGTACTCAATAAATTCTTGTTGGATGAAGAAATAAATAAGGGAATATTTAAAGTGCCAGTTAGCCACTTGGGAAATCAGTTTGCTTCACACCTTACTGTATGAATTCCTCTTAACTAGAACATATAAAAAGAGTGACATTTAGGTATCTGAACAATGCAATAGAACGTGCTTATTTCTAATTCCTAGAATAGCCTCCTACTACAAGATAAGGCAGCAATTATATTTAACTACATATAATAAAATAGAATGACAGCAATAATCTATATTTATATAAGAAATTCAATTTTTTTCCTAATATACTAGAACATCAATAAGAATTTTAATGCTTACTTTGGATAAAAGTACTTGTTAATTGACTTAAATTATCTGCTTAATTTTCTAAAAAATATGAAACTTCCCTTGACTTGAAATCAATTGCTATTGTGATGTATTGTCTTGATTTCTGAAAGTGTTTTTTCTTTTCCTTTTTTTATCTGTAAGGCAAAGAAAACAAACAAAGAAAAAATTGTGGAGAAATCTAAAATTAAATGTGCCCCTAATTGAGAAGTTTTTGTACCACTCCCCCCAAAATTGTGTTATTCAAGGTCAAATTATTTATAAAGAAGAAAACTGTTGGAAGCAAATTTTAAAGGTACAAATTAGTTATAACATGTGCTGTGTTAATTACATCTAAAAATATTCCAAACATTTTTTTTAGCACTTAAACATCTGTTGGTATATACAAAGAATCTCTTGGATTTCACAATAAATTCAATGATGTTTTCCTTGAAAACAGTCTAGAATATGACAATAGACAACTATTAGGAAAATCGCCTGAAAATGTTAATATCAATCAACAAATTGCTTTGGTATTGATCAATGTTTTAGAATTTGTGGGGTTTTTTCCTCTTGACATCTATATGCATTCTTAAATGGCCTGTAAATGAAAAGTAGATACTATCAATAAAAAATTATTTGTGCTCTAACCTGAATAT
>CAUYRT010063868.1:0-13243 GCA_963574885.1 Lepilemur ruficaudatus | reverse complement strand
TGTTTAAGCACAGGTAACTGGATATTTCCAAGGAGTTGTTACTAGGACCACCCAAATAACCCTTATTTGAAGCATTATTTCACCGTGGTTTGTCCATTATTTTACAAAAAGTAGCAGTATTCACCATTATTTTAAGAATGGTTGGTTGGAGTGGATTTTTGAGAGGGATGGAGAGTGCAAGTCCTCTCTCGGTGTGTTGCCGGAGTTGATTAACCTCAGCCACGAGAAGCATGCATTTTCTTGAGGTGAAAAGTGCGGATCCCGTTTCACTCTAAAGATTTATCATCATTTCTCATCTCAAAAGCTGCGTGCTTCTCATGGCTCAGGTTAATCAACTCAGGCAACACATCGACACAGGACTTGCACTTTCCACCCCCTCTCAAAAATCAATTCCAAACAACGATTCTTAAAATAATGATGAAAACTGCTACTCTTCGTAACATGATGGAGAAAGGACGGTGAAATAATTCTTCAAATACAGGTTATTTGGAAGGTTTTAGTACCAACTCCTTGGAAATATCCAGTTACTCTGGCCCACACGTAAATTCGCCCACCAACACCATTTTCAAATCCAAGCTGATGAATCCAGTGATGATTCTCAAGATGATGGTGAAAAGTGCGGATCCTGTTTCAGTCCTTCAGCACTTTTTTTTTCTTTTTTTTTTCCTTCAGCACTTTTTACCTCAAAAAAATGTGTGCTTCTCGTCACCGAGGTCAATCAACTCAGGCAACACACCGACACAGGACTTGCACTTTGCACCCTTCTTAAAAATCGACTCCAACCAATGATTCTTAAAATAATGGTGAAAACTGCTACTGTTCCTCAAATGATGGACAAAGGACAGTGAAATAATTCCTTAAATGAGGGTTATTTGGAAGAGTCTAGTACCAACTCTTTGGAAATATCCAGTTACCTGGGCCTAAAGATAGATCTGCCCACCGACACCATTTTTGATTCCAAGCTGATGTATCCAGAGATGATTCTCAAGATCATGGTGAAAAGTACAAATCCACTTCAATCTAAAAAACAGGATCTACACTTTTCACCTCAAAAAAATGCATGCTTCTCATGGCGGAGGTTAATCAACTCAGGCAACACACTGACACAGGACATGCACTTTCCATCCCTCACAAAAATCAACTCCAACCAACAATTCTTAAAATAATGGGGAAAAGTGCTACTCTTGGTAATATAATGGACAAAGAACAGTGAAATAATTCTTCAAAAAAGGGTCATTTGGAAGGCTCTAGTAAAAACTCATTGGATATATCCAGTTACCTGGACCTAAACATAGATTTGCCTGCCAAAACTATTTTCGATTCCGTTTTCAAGTAATCAAAAAATGCATGCTTATTGTGGCTGATGTTAATCAACTCAGGCAACACACTGACACAGGACTAGTAGTTTCCACCTCTCTCAAAGGTCAACTCCAACCAACGATTCTTAAAATAATGGGGAAAACAGCTCTAGTTCGTAAAATGATGGATAAAGGATGGTGAAATAATTCTTCAAATAAGGGTTATTTGGAAGGCTCTAGTACCAACTCGTTGGAAATATCCAGTTACTGGGGCATAAACATAGATCACCTTGCCAAAACCATTTTTGATTCCAAGCTGATGAATCCAGTGGTGATTATCAAGACGATGGTGAAAAATATGGATCCTGTTTGTGTCTTTCAGATCCTGTTTCACCCTCTCAAAAATCAACTTTAACCAATGGTTGTTAAAATAATGGTGAAAATTGCTAACGTTCGTAAAATAAACTGTTTGCCAACACCATTTCCGATTCCAAGCTGATGAATCCAGTGATGATTGTCAACATGATGGTAAAAAGTGCAGATCCTGTTTCAGTCTAAAAGTGAAACAGGATCCACACTTTTCACCTCAAAAATATGCCTGAATCCCGTGCCTGAGGTAAATCAAGTCAGGCAACACAGCGACACATGACTTGCACTTTCCACCACTCTCAAAAATCAACTCCAACCAACGTTTCTTAAAATAATGGTGAAAACTGCTACACTTCTTAACATGATGGACAAAGGATGGTGAAATAATTCTTCAATAAGGAGTATTTGGAAGGCTCAAGTACCAACTCCTTGAAAATATCCAGTTACCTCAACCTAAACATAGATCTGCCCACTAAAACCTTTTAAGATTCCAAGCTGATGAATCCAGTGATGACTGTCAAGATGATAGTGATCTGTATCTATAGATTAGATTTTCTGTTCTTAGAATTTTACGTAAATAGAATCATCCAGTGTATATACTTTTGTTTCTCGCTTGGTTTGCTCAGTATAGTGTTGTCAAGATTCATGTGTTTCTGCGGGTTGAAGTAGTTCATTCCTTTTTATTGCTGAGTTTGTTCCCTTGTATGAATATACCACAGTTTCCTTATCCATACACTTTTTCATGGGCACTTGGGTTGTTTCTAGTTTTGAGCTCTTTTGAATAAAGCTTCTACAAACATCCTAAATTCTGTTTTTAAAACCTATGCCTAGGACTATGTATTGATTCTTATTGAATATATTTTACTTTTTAGAAGTTTTATTGAGGTATAAGTGATAAACAAAAATTGCACATGTTTAACGTATACATTTTGGCGAATTTGGGCATATGCATATACCTGTGGTACCATCACCGCACAGTAAAGATGCTAAAGATATTCATCTCTTCCAAAAATTACCTTTTCTGAATTTTTTTTTATGTATATGATCTTAGTCTTTTTAAAGCTCAATTCTGTCATTGAATGTATTTATTATCTTTCTTTTTGTGTGCCAACTACTTATTTGATGAGTATGTCTGTTATGTCTTTACCATGAAAGTGGCATCTGTGGAAGATTACTGGAGGAGAATCAGAAATGCAAAATGTGAGGAGTAGGGATGCTGTCTTGCTTATTTCTCAGATATAGCACCTAGCAATATACATGAAACTGACTAGGTTTACAAAAAGTAAACCTCTGTTTTGTGAGCCTTGATATACCCTCACTTCTAAGAAATTGTTCCTCTGAGCCAATATGGATTTTTTTTTTTTTAGTACAACACAATTTCTATGTATTGTTGCTTTTAGGGCAGATAGTAGACAATTATTTCTGACTCTGTATAATTACGCCTGACAAATCAAAAGATCAGTAGCAGATAAACTGTCAGGAGAATTAATACCACATCACTATCTTTTTAATCAAAAGTTTTGTTTTCTCTCCTGCTAAGCATTTTCTTTCACATTGTCAGCTCCTTCAGAGTAGAGACTAAGTCTTATCCCATGAAGATGTTAAGAATTGTTACCTTTGTCTGACATTGAAAAGTTTCATAAAGTGCTTGCATTTAAAATGATTTATTTAATCACAGCAGCCTTAATAAGTGGAAGGGTATAATTTTTTTAAAAAAAAATTTTACACATGAGGAAATTGAGGAAATAATAGTGTGCTCAAGGTCACCCTGTAGATAACCAGCAGGGTCAGAACATGAATCAAGTCTTTTAATTCTCAATGTGTTTCCAGAGCTAAGATTTATTTAGCGTGTACTGTGTACCAGATGTTGTGCAAAACCTTTTACATGAACAAATCCCATGAGGGGGGCTGCTGCTGGCATTGAAAGATGAGAGGCAGAAAGATTAAGTACGTAGGCACACTGTTAACTCGGTGTCCTTTCCATTATACCTGGGTGCCACCTCTTTGTGTGCACCGCAGAATTCATCCTATGCCTTGTACATACACAGCTCTGAATAAATATTTTTGGTTAAATTAATGAATCTGAGTATCTTAACATTTTCATATCCTTTTTTATCAATGTACTATAGAATTAGATGGGTCTTACTGAGCTAACACGTCCTGTGGAATCAGAAGGACATCATAGGATAGGCACTGTAGTGTGCGAGAGCAGGGACTTCGGAGTAGCGGATTGAAGTCCTGACTCTGCCACTTTTGATTAGGTGTGAACTTGGCCTGCTTGCTTAGCTTGTTTGAGTTGCGGTTTCACAATTTGTAAGAAATGCGACGTTACCCCTGCGTTCTCTAACCTTACTCTTCCCTTGTGTTCTGGGCTGCACCCACATCAGACATCCTTCTGCCCTCTAAAAAGTAAAACTTACTCCTGCCTCTAACTCTTCACTCTCGTTGAAATGCTCTTTATCCAACTTTTCCCAGCGCCGGCTTCTACTTGCCGGTAAGCTTTCAGCTCAAATGTCCTCTCCCACAGGCCTCCATCCTCTCCAACGCAATGCTTCCGTCTTCCATCCCCACCGTCAGTTTCTGTCTCATATCTCTGTCTCATTTCCTTTTTGACTCTTATCATCACCAGAAATTATTTTGCTTTATTATTTACTTGTGTATTGTTTATCTCATGCCACCAGGGTATAAGTTTCAAAATTCTGCTTGTATTTACATACGGTCATTTTTCTGGACGTAGATTTTATAATTTTCATTTGAATCTCAAGGTGATCTATATTCCAAATATAATAATCACTGATTTGAATCCTTTTACCCAAATACATTACTAAAGACTCAAACCTTTAGATATTTTAAAAAATGAAGCCACAAGGATTTTAGAATCGCACCATCCAATAATGGTAGTCACTAGCCATAAAAGGCTATTTATTTTAATTTAATTAAAATTAAGTGAAATTGGAAATTTAATTTCTCAGTTTTATTGCTACATTTTAAGTATTCAATAACCCCTCATGGCTAGTTGGGTAGTGCAGATATAGAACATTTCTATCACTGCAGAAAAGTTCTATTAAGCAGCTCAGTTTTATAAGATAGCCGGGTGGATTTATTCATAGTTGTATATGGAAAGCCTTTAAAATCAAGTTACAAAAGCAAGAAACAAAAAACTTTGATAAATTCAGTTATATGAAAATTAGAAACTCCTGCAAAGCCAATGTCATCACACTAACTTTGATACCCTCTTGGGTCGTGATACAAGCCAGCTTAAGGGCCAAGCTCATGTGCCAATGATGAGAGAAAGATGGAACACTCCTGGGCCCTTGACGATGCTGATGAGCACATAATTGATTAGCTTTGTTTTTAGAGCTATCTTATCTTCAGATTTCTTATTATATGAGATAGTACTTTATTTCTATTTTTAAGACAATTGAATTGGAATCTACTACTACTTATAGCCAAAAGCATCCTAATTTTTATAGCTGGCATATATGTAACATTTTTAAAACTTTTTATTTCAAAATAATTATAGACTCCAGGAAGTTGTGAAAATAGCATAGAACTCCTGTGTATACTTCACCCAGCAATGGTTAACATCTTGTGTAACTATAGTACAACATCAAAACCACAAAATTGACATTGATGCAATACTAATAGCTAGACTATAGACCTTATTCAGTGTATGGGTGTGTGTGTGTGCATGTGTGTGTGTGTGTGTAATTCTATACAATTTTATCCCATGTACAGATTTGTGTAGCCACCACCACAATCAAGGTACAGAATTGTTCTGTTATCACAAAGGAACTTTTCTGTGCTATCCTTTTATACCCTGACAACCACCCATCCACCCTGACAACCACTAATATGTTCTTAGTCTCTATAATTTTGTCATTTTGAGAATGTTATATGGATGGAATCATATAGCATACAACTTTTTTTTTTTAATATACAACTTTTTGAGACTGATTTTTTTCATTAATCATAATGCTCTTGAGAACCATTCAGTTTATTGCTCATACAGGTTTTCTTTTTATTGCTGAGTAATGTTCCATCATATGGATGTACCAGAATTTGTTTAACCACTCACCCAAGGACATTTGGGTTGTTTTCAGTTTTTACTGTTATGAATAAAGCTGCTATAAACCTTCACATACAGGTTTTTTAATGTTACTATAAGTTTTCATTTCTCTGGGATAGATGTCTAAGGATGTGATTGCTGGGTCATACAGTGAGTACATATTTAATTTTATAAGACAGGGTCAAGCAGTTTTCCAGAATGGCTGTACCATTTTACCTTCCAATCAGAATACATGATAATTCCAGTTTCTCTGCATTGTTACCAGCATTTGGAGTTATACTACTTTTTTTTTTTTTTGGCTGTTCTAGTAAGTGTATAGTGATATCTCATTGAAACATTTTTAATTTTTTTAAAGGATATATAAGAAATTATTAACAATATTTACATTGACAAGAACAGTTTGGAAAAAAGAGAGAAGAGTAGACATTTTATTTGGTACCTTTCTGTTTTGTTTCGATATCCTTATGTGTATGTACTAGTTACATTTAATATGTAGATAGGAGTTATGGGCCTTTGTTTATGGTTTTATCTTTATATTTCTGTTTTTAAACCTATTATAAATGTTTAACACTTTTGTAATTTAAAACTGGAAGTAAATGTCTACATAGCTCTTTCTGTGTTGATGCCAGAATTAATGTCAAGAAAAATTAATAATGCAGGCATCTAATAATGTTGGCTGCCCTGGCTTTACATTGTACTCTTTAAAAATTCATCTACCAAACTGAATATAACTATTCCCTTGTGTCTACAAATTTGCCAGATTACATCCTGTTTTAGACATGACTACATTTGCTGTCTTCTGAAGACACACAAAGAAAAACATATTTTCCTGTTGAATATTTTCTGTGCTTAATAGCAGTTTGGAATTTAATTGCTCGTCTTTTATGCAACTGAAGGAAAGTGTAGAAACATCACATCAAATGCTGCTTTCCCTGAAGTGTGTTTGTTTCCCCCACAATACTATTTTTACTCTCAATTTGATCTTTAAGAGGAATGTTTGTACTTCACTGGTTTTTTGAGTAAGGTCACACAAGAGTAAATGTGTAAACACTGGTTATCTGCTGTCTGAATAATGAATCTCAGAAAGGCCTTCAAACCCACTGCATTCATCAGGGACAGAAAAATTGCCTAATCAGGCAACACGAAAGGAGCAGAAATAGAATGAAGAAAGACCCAACTGTACCTGGCAGGGAAAGTGCATTAAGGCTGGGCATAATCATTTCAGCCCCCTTCAAAGTCATTACGATTTGCCCTAATGGATTGATTGTGTGGTACACTATGCTGATTGTTCGCATGTGCCAATGACCTTCAGCAAAAGACAGACAGGAACACACCTGTAGTAAAATAAGTTGGATTTATTACTCACTGTAACAAGAGAGAACACACACCATGGGGAATTATGAGATGTCTTAGTAAAAGGATATTATTAGAAGGAACCTATTATAGGATTTGGTTTTTGTTTAGGTGACTTGTGGTAGGGTCTAAGGAAGCTGGTCCTTTCTCCAAAATGGCTGTCAGAAAGCAGGGACAATTCTATAATTGAGATCTCAATAAATCTTATCTATAAAGAGAGGAGATTAGAATGAGCACAAAGCTCTGATAAAGAAGTAGCAATTGCTCATTTTAGCCAAGAGAGGGAGTGTTTGTATTTTGCGTGTGGCACAGTGACCTTGGTTTATGTTTTTTTGTTTTTTTAAATCTCTGCTTAGAAAAAATTATGTAGTGGCTTAATATTGTCTCATTTTACCCATGGTATCCGAGTAACCTTGTCTGAGGTTGGTATTCTGTGAGATTATTAGTGATCAGTAAAAGAAAAACATGCTCTAGCTGTGGGTGCCAGACCCACTGCTGAATGTCGGCAGCTCCTTTTGTTTTTTCTCCCATGAGTGGAAAAAGTTGAAGCAACCACATCGCAGTTTGCTATATGGACCACAGCTTGGCATTTAATCATGCAGCTTTTAAATGTATTGCGTTTATGTGCCATAGCTCTTGACCTGGTTTTCAAATATGTTGTCATTATTCCAAGGTTAAATGCTACCGTAAAAATGCACAATTTTCCCATTATTCTAGAAGTCAGTCTCCAGAGCCTGTCTGATCTAGCCTTCTGCCTCCAGGCTAAGCTGCCCATAATGATTGTGAAGAATTCATGTCTTTTCTGCTTTTAATGATCTAACTGAAAGGAAGAAAATTCCACTGTTGTCCTCAGGAGTCCATAGGCTTCACTCTGACCCTTTGAAAATGTTTTTCCACTCTGTCCTCCGTGGACATGCTCTCTCTCCTACATAACCAAACTAATTTCCTGGAGCAGGCTTTAGAACCAAGAACTCAAAACCAGCAGGTTTTAGGCTGAATCTGGCCAGCTGACTTGTTTTATTTTTTATGTATGATGTTTTAAAAAGAGTAGAAATTTCATATATAATTTGTCTTTTCGCTCCCTTGAAGAATCAGAATATTTGGCCAGAGCAACAGTCTATTTATACCTTAATAGTGACTGTTCCTTTTGGTCATCCCAAGACCGCTACAGTCCCCTCCACAGCATACTGCGTTTCTATCCTATGCCACTCATTTGTGTTTTTGCCCAGACCTTGCAACATCTTGAGTTTTTAGCCCTGGCATGGACTCCTTTTCTCTCCTGCTTGCAGATATTTCAAAATTGGGCTTTGGATCCCTGAGGGATCTATAGGGTACTCAATATCACTCAATAAACATTATATATATTTCCAGAGTATTAATTGTGCATGGAGGTTTAGAAAACACATTATTTTTATATTAAATCCAATACAGATATATTATGGAATGCAATGGAAAATGGATTTAAAAATAAATCTAGAAATAAAAAAAAAAATTCTTCCTTCAGGCTATGCTATAGACCAGCCCATGGAGTGGCGATTGAGGAGTAATATATACTCTCATCTTTGCTATTGGAGTTACTTTGGTGGAAACATTATTAAACAATGCTACTGATATAGTAATTTCAAGTTTATCTTTTCTTATTTTTGTAAGCTTTCAGAGTGTCACAGAATTTATGAAAAGGAAGGAAATTTAAATGTTAACTAACCTGTTCTTTTCATTTTTATTGAGAGTATAAAAGGCTTATCAATGAATAAAGCCAGTCCAGGCAGAGACAGAGCCCAGATATCAAGATTTCTAATCTTGTCCTATTAAATGTGTATGTTGCTTAACATAATGGTAAGAAGTTATAGAAATTATTATGTAATTATTGTCTTTTTGTTTTGCTAATTTTATTTGTTAATTCTAGAATGGTACAGAACTTACATCTCTTAGTTTTGCGCAGTGGCAGTATCGTAGCCAATGAAGTTTATCCGAGGCACGATTATTGCTAATTGAGAACTTATATCTCAAAGAAATTTAAATATCCCCTGATGTAGTGTGATAAATGGTTTCTGTTGATGTATTATATAAATTGTCTTAAATAAAACTCAAATAGAAGTTTCTGATTATACCAGGAACAATGTATTTGATTTTATATGTTGGCACCTTTGGGTAGTTTGACCATGAAAATTCATTTAATTAATGGATTATTAATACCATAATCTGAAGCATTATAGTTACAGTAGAGAGAGAGCACATATTACAATTTCAAATGAATCTGATTTTCCAAATGTGACTTGCAATATTTCCCCATCCTCTATAATATCATAAAAATGGCATATTTAGGCATATTTACAGACCAAACTTCATGCTTCTTGTTCAATAGAGTTGTACATTTGTTTTTCCCATTCATGGTCTGTGAAACCTATTCTTGTTCTGTGATTGGTGGTTAGATAAGAATACTTTGAATTTTCATACCTACATCTGAATAGTAATTGGTAAAATTTTGAACAAAATTTTATTACAACAGCAAGAATTTCATAGATTGAGTTTATGGAAGCTGAGGGTCGACTTGTAGGAGCAGTTAACTGATTTCAGAGGAGAAACAATGAGTCATACTTGAAGAGTTTATATTATTGGCAAATCTCCAAAAGTGAATTGCCTCTTTTCCAAATTCCTTTAGTTATTTATATCAACTACTATGATGGATCATAATTACTTTAATTTGTTTTGAATGAAAATGATTAATAACTACTGCCAAAAACACATGATGCATAAAGCGGATTTCACATCATATATAACCTTGAAACTTACATATAATGGCTCTATAATATGCAGTGTGGTTACAAGCATGATTTTTCTTGAAGAATAATGTTTGCTTTTTTTATGTAAGGGCAATATTATCATTCTTGGATGGGCAGTCTCTCTAGATACTTATTCAATCCAACTATACAAATTAAGTGGTTGAATATTAGTAATATCATATCGCTCAACTCTCCAGTTGCCTTATCTCTCTTCTATTTGTAGCATCTCAGGGAATCTTATATTCAACATATCCAAAAACAAACTCATGATCTTCTCTCCCAATCCTGGGGTCCCTGCCTTAGTGGTTGTTACCACTGTCCATTCAGCTTGGTGAACTATAAACCTATACCCCATTTTTGTACCTCCCTTTCCCTTACCTATCAATATCAAAACATCACTGTAATCTTTTGATTTTATTGCCATAATATTCTTTTGATTACATATACCTCATTTCACCCTCATTGCCAGAATTCTTAGTCATCTTTCACTGGGACTATTGAAAGGGCACCTCTACTGATCTCCCTAAACCAAACACACCCCTTTTCAAGATATTCTCTATAGTGCCTCCAGAGTAATATATTTAAACTACAAATTTGATCGTGTTTCATCATGCTCCACAAGCCCTGCTTAGAAGCTTTCAATGGATTTCCAGTGCTTTTATGGTGAACCAAAATTCTTTACTTGGCCTATATGGCTGAGGTCAAGACTACTAGCTATCCAGTTAATATCCATAATCACCTGGGGCTGAGAGATACATACTTTTGCCTTTGCTCTTTTCTCGTTTCTGTTGTCTGGAATGGGGAGAATGGGGAGATGATATTAGAGCTTTAGTAGCATTATTTTGACTATGAGGAGGCCTTCAGAATAGAAGCCATACAATAAGATGTTAGGGGAAAAAATAGACTAAGTTTGGGTCCCTTGTGACCATGAAGTCTCCATAGAGTGCCTTTCTTCAGACTTCTTTTATGTAAGTGAACATTAAACTACATATCTTTAAAACCCCATTATTTAGTTTTTCCATTTTTCTATGAAGCTAAACTTACTCCTAATTGCTAAATGACTCTATGAAATTGATCCCCACCTATGTCTCTAGCATTGCTTTCTATGCCTTGCTGTCACAGCTTACTTTTATTTTCTCAGGTAGGGCTTACCATATTTCTTGATACTATCAATCCTCTGTGCATGCTGCTCCACTTGTTTAGAACACTCTGTGTATACTATCATGCCTCTCCTTATAGCAATACATTTGTATTAACTAATTTACTAATTTACATTCCCACCAGCAGTATATAAGTGTTCGCTTTTCACCACATCCATGGCAAAATCTATTGTTTTTTGATAATAGACATTCTAATTGAAGTAAGATAGTATCTCATTGTGTTTTTAATTCACATTTTTCTAATGGTTAGTGATGTTGAGCATTTTCCCATTTGTTTCTTGGCCATTTGTATATCTTTTTTTGAAAAATGCCTATTAATGTCATTTGTCTACCTTTTAATGTTTTTTTTTTTCTTGCTGAGTTGGTTTAGTTACTTGTAGATTCTGGATATTAGTCCTTTGTCAGATGTATAGTTTTTGTAGGTTGTCTATTTACTCTTTTGATTACTTCTTTTGCTGTGCAGAAGTTTTTAGTTTAATTAAGTCCCATTTGTCTATTTTTGTTTTGGTTCCATTTGCCTCTGGTGTCTTAGTCATAAATTTTTAGCTTAGGCCAATATCCAGAAGAGCTTTTACTAGGTTTTTTTTTCTAGGATTGTTATGGTTTCAGGTCTCACATATAAGTCTTTAATCCATCTCAAGTCAAGTTTTGTATATGGTGAGAGATAGGGATCCAGTTTCATTCTTCTGCATGGGACTATCCAATTTTCCCAGCACCATTTATGGAATAAGGGTGTCCTTTCCTCAGCATTTGTTTTTGTCTACTTTGTAAAAGATCAGTTGGTTATAGATACATAGTTCTATTTCTGGGTTCACTATTCTATTCCATTGATCTGTGTCTACAAAATTGATAAACTACTATCTAACCAAAAAAAGAAGAGAGAGGAGCCATATAAATACAACTAGTAATGAAAAAGGAAACATTACAACTAATACCACAGAAATACAAAAGATCATCAGAAACTATTATGAACAACTATAGTCTCAAAAACTAGTATATCTAGAGGAAATGGATGAATTCCTGAAAACATACAACCTCTGGAGATAAAACAGGAAGAAATACAACTGAATAGACCAATAACAAGTAGTGAGATTGAATCAGTAATAAAAAATATTGCCCAACAAAAAAAGAAAGCCCAGGGCCAAGTGGATTCACAGTTAAATTCTGCCAGACCTACAAAGAAGAGGAGGTACCAATCCTACTGAAACTGTTTCAAAATGTAGAGAAAGAGAGAATCTTCCCTAACTCATTCTACAAAGCCAGTATTGCCCTGATACAAAAACCAGGAAATGATGAAACAAAAAAAGAAAACTACAGACCAATATCTTTGATGAACATAGATGCAAAAATTCTCAACTAGCAAACCAAGTACTAGCAAACTGAACCCAATAATATATCAAAAAGATAATTCACCATGATCAAGTGGGTTCCATCCCAGGGGTACAAGATGGTTCAACATATACAACTCAATAAATGTGATTCACCACATAAACAGAATTAAAAACAAAAACCATATGATCATCTCAATAGATGTGGAAATGGTGTTTGATAAAATCCAGCATCTCTTGATGATAAAAACCCTCAACAAACTAGATATAGAAGGAATATACCTCAAAATAATAAAAGCCATATATTGCAAACCCACAGCCAACATCATCCTGAATGGGAAAAAGATGAAAGTGTTTCCCCTGAGAACTGGAATAAGATAAGCATGCTCACTGTTACCACTTCTATTCAACATAGTATTAGAAGTCTTAGCCAAAGCAATCAGGCAAGAGAAAGAAATAAAGGGCATCCAAATTGGAAGAGAGGAAGTCAAATTATCTCTATTTGCTGATAATATGATCTTATAGCTAGGAAACCCTGAGGATTTCTCCAAAAGAGTACTTGACTTGATAAATGAGTTCATGAAATCTCAGGTTATAAAATCAATGTAAAAAAATCAGTATCGGTATTGACTGATTAACACTATGGTGCTCAAAGGGTGGGAGCAAACACTAGGGAATTGGGGGGTGGGGGATAAACCCACGTCAGAGTGACATGGGGGGCACTGTGGAGGGGTGGGATATGCTTGAAAAGTAGTTGGGGAGCGGAATTAGGGGTCTCAATAGGGGAAAGGAATTCCTCAAAAACTGATTCATGTGATTAACCGTACACCTCGGTAAATTCACTGAAAATCATTTAATCATACACTTAAAATGGAGTGTTGGT